>CAJDSM010077589.1:83-22855 GCA_903981925.1 Ostrea lurida
AAGGACTTGCTACATCTAAATCTTAATTCAGATATAAATCTCTGGACAAGCTAGAATAGCCACATTCTTTCAACTTAAGGAAATTAATTTACATCGCAATAGCACATGTGTGCTCCAAAAAACAATAGACTAAATTAGAACCTAGAAACCTTATAAATGCTACAGCCATTTGCTGTCGAATATTGTTAAATACAGCCAATTTAAGTTACGCGTTATGTTTCAAGGTGATTTTCAATGCTTAATGCCAATACTTCTTCAGGCTTATGTTTTTCATGAATGAGATCAGTTCACGACTGATCTGAGGGTCATAACACTACACTAGTATGACATTTTAATCTACTTACGAAATATGAATTCTGTACAAATAATAATGGTAAACATTTGCCTTGAAATATGCAAAGAAATTGGTGGTTAAGAATTAAAATGGTAGAGAAAACTGGTGATTTAAATTGGTAGCTACACATGAGCAGTGCTTGTTGGCGCTACACTTCTTATCTTTGATGACACTCTATAACTATAATAGGTCTTATTTAAAGTATACAGTTTACTCACTTTCTCTGATCATTGCTTAAAGCTGACATGAAATCAAATACCTGACACATCTCTCATTCTTATCGCCATATTTTTCTTTTAAGATAGCCCCGTATAGTGTAAGCTTGTAGTAGGTTTGAACCAAGGTCCACTTAACGTCTTCGACGATTAAGTACCGTTTTCCTACGTAACAAATAAAACCCTTCAGCGTATTCTCTACAACTTAGCTACCCGTTTTCTAGTACGCATTTCTACGTGTCGTGTATGTTTTTGCACCTCATCTACGTTTCATTTTTTTGCCAGTTTGTATTGTGGGCTTACACAATATATACGGGGTCGAGAGGATTGATCTACGTAATAGCCACGGGTTATATAGACCGATTGTTCATGTTACGCATCATACGATTTTCCTACGATATATAGCGGTGCTGCTACGTTTTTTACAAACGTAGCTAAAACGGGGCCGAATCGTGACAGATGGACTGGGGCTACGAAACGTGTGTTTTCACAACGTAGTGAACTTAGATCGAAATGTGACAGTAGTGACTGGGGTCTTAAAACTAAATTTACCGCGATAACCTAAGGACACGCGGGTATCATAGGACGGGTATTACTAAGATTCACCTTCACAATTTTTCTGACAGATAGGACCTTGCAGCAACGCGATACTGTGGACCGGCATTCTCCCTTGGACAGGTATGTCTTAGCCAGATTTAGGTTTCATTGTAATAAAACAACCGCGCATGGGCTTGAAACACAGGAAACAGCTCATACAGTGGCACAATAACGACACAATAGACATCACAAGCTCAACTTAAATGGACAGTGGAGCTTCGTTAATTGTTTTGGTCCCGCAAAATCGGTCGCATAAATAAAGCGTTCCGGCATAACTGAATGACATATTTTAGATCTATGATAGAATTCTTAAATTTATCAATGGACTGAAGACTGTATAATGATGATATAATAATGTATTGAAGTATTCATTATGAGATTGAAACTACATGAAGTTAATAATACGAGCTTGCGAAATATCTCGATAACGGTACGAAGTTATTTAATTACACATCAACATATACACATTAAGGAACGATACTTGCATGTACATTTCACAAATTTTTAATCTCCAACATTAAAAATCATTCCAATAATGATTCTAATTAGCAGATACAAGAAATGCAAAGATCATTCAATCCTTTCAGAATTATCTGATCGGTGATTAAAATATCGTATACACAACTGACAGTATTTTTGTAGCATGATATTTACAGCGGCAATTGCATTTTCTTTCGTCAAAGAGAACACTGTTATAAATAATTGTCCAAATTAAATTCTTTCATATATGTTTTCTTTAACAAACCCAGGTAATATTACTTTGGTTTTCAGAGAATATGCGAAAGTTATTATGATTTTTCATATAAGAAAATTTTTAAAAATATACACATAAGAACGTATGCGTTTCTCCATTATATTGAAAGAATACAATGGTCTTGATCGACAGCCGCATACTAAAAATGCGGAAGTTAAAACACTGTGTTAATCGTAATCATAGTCCAAAAACAAATACAAAATCGAGTGGTAAGGCCAACACGCCGACCTCCGACAAAAGCCGAAGGCAGGGGAAACTCGCCATCGACGCCAATGGCGACCGATCTCAAGGAATGGCTGACCCCCCCCCCCCTGGATCAGGTAACCATGAGGAGTAAGCATTCTCTGCTGACCGGTCACACCCGCCGTGAAACCCGTAGCGAAAACATAGTAAACGAGGTGACCCGTCAGTCAAATCTAGTACGAAAATGACAGTCTAACAAAGGTATGAAACCAAATCAGATCAACATATGACTTAGTGATAATTGTAATCGCCAAACAAGTCATTATAGCGACCGGTAGAATTTGCGAGATATGAGTTAAGAATTCTGTTGGTACAAACCCTGCAGTCATCAAACTTTTTGGTTTAGTGAAGTTGGCCTGTATCACATCATTACATGTGTGGTACAATGGTACCAGCGTCAACTGGTTCAATCGCATGGCATTGGTTTATGTTTTTTTTATATTGTGTCGGAGGGCTCCTTGAGTAAACTGTTATTCTCGAGACGAGACTTTCAAATATAATATTCAATATGAAAAAAATCATCATTTTCCGGACTAAACTGTATCAACTTTATCCAATCTTCCATTTTTGGCAGATATGATGTAGTAAAAAAAACCGCAACAGGACTCATCGGACACGAGTGAATGTGTAAGTATTAACAGATGCCAAAAATAAGCAATAGTATAAAAATTGTTACCGTAGAAAATATTGTCACATGTGTCGAAGCGTTTGATTAATTAGCGCCCAGATTAATGAGGTCTCCAACGTACTATAGATAGGTCGAGGTACATACGCTAACAAAGGTGATAGAGGGTTTTTTCGTATCAGGAGGTCGATGAGTTCGAGTCTCGCTTTGTGTCATAGGCCATAGTCCTTGAAAAGCCCTTTGCCAAAACAATGGCGTTCAAGACGGGTACCGGGTAATCCGTCTTTCTCGGATTAATCGAAAATTAAATTCCGGTCGTTTAATATTATATTAGTTCACCAGCTGGTGGACTCTCAACCAAAGACATATTTGGATATAACAATATATACATTCACTATATACTTAAATGGACAGCACAAGAGGTAATCAGCCTCAAAACAGCAAAACACATCATGAAAACATAGTCGCTGCCAAGCTTATTTGAAAAAAGTGGATTGTTTGCATATGCGAACAATTCCCTTTCACATGTATGTCACCCTATTCCATCCTCAACTGTGCATCTTCTGGAGACACTAAATTGCATTTATCAACTGCATTATGACGAACCGGACATGTCAACATTCAGAGATGACGAACATCAGCTCTTGCGACTTACGACCATAACAACATATAATGTTCCCAACTTCAATATAGCTGGACTATATTTGGTTGACTTTCGTGTTCACAGCATGCTGATGACCCAATGTACTCACTTGTGAAGTTCAACTTCGCGGTGGTTGTATAAGGAATTATCGACATTTTGCTGTTAACATGCCAACTCCATACCTATCCATTACAACCTGGCGAACAAAATTCGGATACTAGGCCACTGAAGAGCATTTCCTGTGAATATACTCTCAGCACTAACAGCTTTGAAGTATACACTGTCCTCCATCAAAGAGGGGATCACATGCCAACCGATTATCGCTCTCCTGAATATTCGATTCCACAACGCACGAGTTCTTAGACAACATGAGCACCTTGTTCTTCGAAACTGTATCACCATCAAGGCGACTCCCCAACCATGGTACAATGATCAATCCATGAAAGTCAGCAACGGTTGGAGACAGTTGGAACGTAAAGCCTTTAGATCAGGCCTGGAGTACAATGACAGATTGCTGGCGGAGCAGACCCGAGCGGGGTACATATGAAATCATCTCTTCCAAGTCCACCTATTCATCAGGAAAAGCTCACCCACCACGGATAGTAAAAGAGACTTTCAGAATTATCACGAACAGTTTAAGTTGTGTAAATAGCGATTGCTAGGTGGAGTCATTTACCACCGGCTACTTGAGTTGACCAGGCCCTTGCCGATGATTTTGTGCTATTCCCTTACGCCCAAATGTTCAAAAGAACTAGGACAGGGTCTATGCCTGGTCAAGTCTCCATGCACTAATGACACTATCTCAGACCAATGACAGACCAGGCTGGGCCTACACCGTTGATGGTTGCCTTTCTCCAACGGCCTCCAGTACGCAGAAAGAATCTCGGTAAATGGCCTCACTAAGAATGTGCGTAAAGTAAAAGACACGTGCTGCAATCCGGATGCCAGCCCCCACTGCGCTCTTGAAGAACAGTACTATTCTTTTGTGGTTTTTTGCGACCATCACTGAGCTTTGGTAAACACATCACTTTCAACAGGGGTTTTTCCAACTGAGTCTAAAACGTGCACGGTGTACACCCCAGTCTGAAAAAACCTGGACTTGACATTGAGCGTTTTGGGTAAACGATAGACCATTTCAAATAGTCCCTTCCTTCACAAGTCCATCGAACGTGTAGTTGCACAGCGCTTAATAGCCATCTCACCTAGGAAATGGTCTACATGATGACCGTTGCAGTCAGCCTATAAGACTGGGTACCAAGCACGGACAGTCATCTATGGATAAGACTGACATAGAGGACAGTACGTAGATGACGGGCGAAGCTGTTGCTCCTGGTCCTCCTTTGAACCGAAGTTGCAGCCTTTGATACCATCGATCATAAGACCTCTTTGATCGACGAGACTACGGAAGGAACGCTGGGATTGACAGAAAACAACCACTCCGTTGGGTACAGTCTTACTAAAGTGACACCTCTAAGCGTTAAGATGCAACAACAGTCGTTCCACTCAAGATGTGCCTACTGTCTACCGTAAGTACCCCAGGATCTTGTTACTCGAGCCCCTGCTCTCTAATTTCCCTGTGTGCCTACCTTCTCTCCCACACTCCAAAGAGAGCTTATCAAGACTCGATACCTCGCCAGATAAAATCGACATCCTGGGGTCTCGACAGATGACAGCACTGCAACCTACAGCCCGGTACACGTGTAAACACACCACTACTCATGAGCACCCATCAAAGTACATTATGGAAGAGTGCATAGCGAGTGATCCGACTGATGACTGTAAACAAAACTCAAACTATAATTATGGTTACAACTGAGATATGGTAGGATTGCCCAGTTGCCCACACACCAGTGCCGTTGAACGGATATCCAGTCTAAAGATTGGGTGCAGGCCAAATTATACACCATATGATCTTACGTCAAAAAACCTTATGGTACTGCGGCTCTAGGACGGCTAACCTTATCAATGGAAGCACAGAGTCCAGCTCCGTGGAAAGGAAGATGTTACTACAACAATCAAGACGATCTCACAGGGGGGTACAAAACGCCATGTCACCCAGGAGCCGTGGCACAGGTCACAAATGGCACCAACAGTCCAATTAAATCCCCCATCTCTGCCACGACCTCTCACAATGCCCCCTCCCACTTCCCTGCGCAGCAGCATAATCCGATCGCAAAATAGCACGACGCCCATTACAAATGCTCATAACAATGCTGCACGTGTGTCGTTACAAAGGAAATGCCACAGGACAACATATTTCGCCGAGGTACTTCAACACACTACACTGGCTGCCTGTTAAGGCACTTGTTGTGCTTTAAAGTGTGACAACCAGTACATAAGTCAACACATACTCTCTAGCACCAAACATACATGAGAGAGTTAATGTCGCTGTTTACCAGCCACATAGGACCTTGGGATCATTCAGTCTGACAAATTGGGAATTGGTAGAGGAAATCATCCAACAAATACGGTTGCACGAGCCATACAAACACTAGGCGCACAACATGTTGGAATGAACTGCCACGTTGACACTCGTGAGCTTGAAAGAACATGGAGCATTCCGCAAAAAACCTAAAACACTCTTGTTCAAGCGTGAAATGCCCCATGAGTTTAAAAATTTCAGGTGCCACGGAATTTCCAAGTGTAGATCTTTGTGTGCCAGTTTTATTCCTGTCTTAGACAATGTTACCCACCTTGTCACTGTCTTACTTAGCTATGTTTATGTAAAGTGTTTTCCATTGTTTATCATTTATTTTTTATATTTATTTGGTATATCACCATGGTTTTTAGGACAACATTGTACACCGCATGAGAAAACTATAGGTAATTTTGCGCTTTTATAAATGAACAGAAGATAATAATAATAAATATGCAAGATACATCCATACTTACAGTGTGTATATTAGGAGACGCATTAAGTACCACAAGTACATTCATCTTTCTGAAAATCAAGGTCTTTTTTAATTCATCTCATACCAAAAATAAAAATCCGATTTCCAATCTCTCCTGTCAGTACTCTATATGAAAATGTACCATAGCTTAAAGAACCACTCGTAAACAAGAATGGAATGCTTAGTTTTACTTTTCAATGTGTAATTTCGTTGTATGATACTCAAGTTCACCTTCAAAATTTTGCTTCAGATTGGAAACTTCGGAGCAACCATCTGATGGCCCGGGCATCGCCCTGGACAGGTATGTAAGCAGATTTAGGTTTCAGTTGTAATTAATAAACCGAGCATGTCTTTGAAAACAGTGAAACAGCTCATTACAGTGGACCACGAATAACTACAAGTAGACATTCACTAGCTCACGTTAAATGTACAGGGAGCTTCGTTGTTAATTTGGATTTGGTTCCCAGCAAAATCGTTCAAATAAATAAAGTGTCCGGATAACTGAATGACATATTTTAGATCTTGAGATAATTGTTTAATTTATTAATGGACTACGACTGTATAATATTGGATAATAATGTGTTGAATATTCATTGTTGAAATTGAGAACTGCATGCAATAATGAAACGATCTGCGAATCTTTCAGAATTATCTGATGGTGATTAAGATATACGTATACAGCAACTGACAGTATTTTTGTAGCATGTATATGTACAGCGGCATTGCATTTGCTTTCTTCAAAAGAGGTAACTCATAATTCAGGTATAAATAATTGTGCAAATTAAATTCTTCATCATATGTATTTTTTACCAAAACCCAGGTAATATAGTCTGATTCTTTCTCAAAAAATATCGAAGACTATTATGACTTTATATTAAGAATAGTTTTTAAAAAATATATACGGATAAGGAACGTTGCGTGTCTCCTTAATTGAAAGAACACAACGTCTTTATCGGCAGGCAGCTGCTATTTGACACATCATCACAGGTGTGGACAAGGTACAGATCATTGCTTCAATTGCCGGGCATGGTTTATGTTTTCTTTATGATGGCACGTCCTGATAACATCCGAAACAGACTTTCAAATAAATATTAAATGAAAAAATCACCGTCCGGACTTACGGTACAATTTTCAATCCAATTTGTGTAGTTAAAAAAAATAACCAACAGGATCCGGAACGCAAATTCCCGGATTAACGATGCAAAATAGCATGCGAAAATTTCGCTCCATACAAACTTTGTTCAGAAGGTGAAGCGTCCAAATTAATTAATCCCATTGTATATAGATAGGTCAAGGTACATACGTAACAAAGCGATAGAGAGTTCTTTTCGTAATCAGGAGGTCATGAGTTCGAGGCCACTTGTGCCATAGCCCATAATCCTTGATAGACCCTTTGTCAAACACTCAGCGTTTAGAAGTGATAATCAGGGGTCTTTTGGGATTAATCTGAAAAATAAAAGTCCGGTCGTTTAGTATATGTGTTAGTTCACCAGCTGGTGACCTCAACCAAGACATATATTGGATATAACAAATACACAGCACATTATACTTAGAGAGCAGCACAAAGGAATAAGCTCAAAAGCAAAATGCATATGAAATATAGTCGCTCAAGATAATTGAAAAGAAGTGGATATGTTTGCATAATATGCAAATACATCCATACTTCATTGCGTATATTATCATAGGCATAAGGACGCAAATCAGTATCTTTCTGAAAATCAAGGGTCTTTAATTTCATTTCATACAAAATAAAAATCCGATTCTGCAATCCCTATAGTCAGTTCTCTTAATGAAGAATTTACACAGCTAAAGGATCCACTCGTATACAAGAATGGAGTGTTAGTTTACTTTCAATGTGTAAATCATAAAATTATGATTTCATTGTATATACTAATTTTCATCTTGAAGATTTTCTTACAGATGGGTCCGTGCAGCAACCATCTTCGGATTGGCCATTTCGCTTCACAGGTATGTCTAACCGATTTAGGTTTTATTCTAATAAAAACAGAACACGTCTTGAAACACAGGAAGAACACATACAGTGGTCTCAACAACGACTGTAGTTCACTTATTTTTGGCGAGTATTTTATTTCGCATTCACAAGGTTCGGTGCTATTCGCGAAAACTATTATTCGAGAGTGTACAATTAAAATAACAAATCTTGCAAATAAATCCACTCCGGTGCTCATGATTGCAATATTGCATTTGTACTACGTGTGTACACCTTCCAATGTATGTTCCGGTATTGATTTTATCAACCTACGTACTCACGCATGCATTCCAATCTATTTATCTATGTATACTTTTTCTCAATGTAATGTTATCATTCAATGAGAATAAATTCATTGTCATTGTCATACCTCGATGACCAGTTAATACGCTTTCCGCTGGTAATTACTTGAGTAGTTCCGTCTCGTGGCCATTTTAACGGTATGAGTGTAATTGGCTTGATTCTAAAAATGAAAAAAAATAAAATGATGTTTCTGGTCAGTAAATATATAAACTGAGATTGTGTGTAATGGATTTATTTTTTATATTATATATATCCCCTAAGTGGACATAATTTTAGGTTTTGGGGATTTTGTAGTGATGGTTCCTTGTATTTAGCTCTCAATGTCACTGATTGTCGTGTTTTACGTACATGTATATTCTTAAATAAATTAGACATTTTTGTAAAGCGCGTTAGGGTGATTTTTTTAATTATACAGGGCGCTATATAAATGTGCATCATAAATAAAAATAATGAAAAAAAAATATTTTTAAAAAGTAGAAATAAACGCGCGACAAACCTGTCTCAGGAATTAACGCAGAATCAAATCTCTCGCGAATGATAAGTGATCTACAATAGACATCACAAGCATAATTTAATTGTATTAGGATTGGTCGGAGCTCATACCTAGCAAAGTGATAGAGGGTTCGTTTCGTATTCGTAATAGGTAGTCGTGGTTTCGAGACCTCGCTTTGTGCCATAGCTGCGTCGAATCTAGTCCTTGATCGATCTTTGTAAAAAAAAAAAAAAAAAAAAAAATAAAAAATAAAAAAAAAAATCGGCATTTAGAAGTGAGAATCATGGGTCTTTCGGGATTGATTTAAAATAAATGTACCGGTACATAAAAAAATATCTAACTCCTGTGGCCCTGAACGTTTAGTACTCGCATAAAGGTCGATCCGCGTATTAGTCGTTTACCCCTCTTTCGCAAAAAGGAAAATTATGCATTGAACCTCATATATGTCGGGCTTGATTTTTGTCAAATTGTCTTGCCATCTTAAAATCCATCTGTTTCTTTGATTTGATATTGCAATTATTATTAACAGAATTTTGTATCTTTATAGGGGTTACTTTAATTGATCACTGTTTGCTATTTTCACAATGTTTAAGGTATCACGTTTTAATGCCCCATGATCGAAGATCGGTGGAATATGTTTTGTCTGGCATTCTGTCTGAAACTTTTAACCTTGGCTATAATTTTTGAAGTGGTAAGTACCAGGCTTTGATATTGCACGTGTATATTCCCATATGACATGACCTGTCCGCGAAGTACCAAAATTGTTTGACCTCCTGGCCTTGACCTTAATGTTTGACCTACTTTTCAAAAGCTTTAACCTTAGTTGTAATTTTTAAATTTCGAGAGAGAGGATGGGCAGGTCCGTAAGCCCTTTGTGGCTCCAGCTGTTCTGCATATTCGGTGTCGACAGTGTGTTGTCGTGGGGGTTGAAGGATGCCAGTTGAACAGAGTGGTGGTTGAGTGTCTGGTGGTAGGCGTGAGAAGGTTTGTGGTCGACAGGTTTCAGTGTTCAGTTGGCCGGATAGTAGTTTAATTGGTGTTCCTTGATCGAGGGGCGGCAAACAATCCAAGATTCATCTTACCCTCGGACATTGCGCCAGAAGTTATGTGGTAGGCTTAAGGGGTACTGATGGCTGGTGTTGTTCATCAGGGTAGTTGCGCTAGTGAACACAGCGAGGTAGTGTTGTTGCCTGAATGGGATGACTTTCTCGGAGGTCCAGGGAGTAATCTGGAACATTTTTCGTTAATGGGTGATCTGAGACACAAAACACTGTTGAGGCTCACGCAGTACTCTGGATATTGACCGTCCACCTTGTGTGAGGATTCGGACTGTAGGATCTTATGAGCAGTGTGTATCTAGTGAGCAGTCGACCTTGAAGGTACCACTGGCTTTGAAGGGTAGTTTTGTTCACTGCTCGGCTTCGCAAGGCACTCTGCATGGTTTCGAGGTTAGTCGGTTGCCATAGGCTGACGCTCCGGATGGTGCGTGAGACTGTCGCACGTTCCCAGAACTGAACATGACGTGAGAGGTTGGTCAGTTTTCGGATTCGCTGAGGATTGAATGACTGTGAGATGTAGGTCGCACTCCTGTGTTGTGTTTGGGGAGTCTTGGAATTGTTCCAGGCGGAGATCGTGTTTTTGCCCCCGCCAGTAAAAATGGCCGGGGGCATTATTAGATGTTACCCGTTCCGTTCATTCTGTTCATTCCGTCTCATTCGGGTTTCCGTTCATATTCTCTGCAACGGTGCAACACATATTCAAACTCAAGATTTGGTTAGATATGGATACTTCACAGGAAATATGACAGGTCAAGTTCGAATGTTGGTCAATGGCGGGATGATTTTTAGACAGAGTTATGCCCTCTTGAACTGTAGAAAAAATCAGAAATTTTCGTTTCCGTTCATTATTCTGCTGCAATGTTACACACATTCAACTCATAACTATTTGTATATGGATACGTTGCAGAATATGCAGGGGCAAGTTCGAAGTTGGTTCATGATCCGGTTATTGATTTTATGAACATTAGCCCTCTGCTTGAACTTTTAGAAAAAAATTCAGATAATTTCCGTTCCTTTCTCATATCTCTCTGCAACGGATTGCACCACATTCAATACTTTCATGAATTTGGTATTATGGTACGTCACAGAGGAATGTGTATGTCAGTGTCTATTGTTTGTAGAACGATTCGTCAATCGGTCGAGAATATTTTTGACAGGAGTGTAGTCCTCTTGAACTTACAACACTAATATTACATCTGAATATTTTCGTTTCCGTTCTTTATCTCTGCAAGTGGAGTTGCACACATTCAATCAAATTTGGTATATTGGAACGTCACAGGAATATGCAGTCTCACGTTAGGAAAACGTTGTGAGTCCTATTGGTCGGATGATTTTTGAACTCCAGTTAGTGTAGCCCTCTTAGAACTTAGAAAAAAAATCTAAATTTTCCGTTTGTCCGTTCATTACTCTGCAACAGTTGCACACATTCAACTCAAAATTCTTGATATAGGATACGCCCACAGTTCATGCATTTGAAAAACTTTCAATTTCACCTCCATTATGAATATTCCTTTTCATTCATTCACTGGCAGGCGGGGGCATTCGTGTCGCCACCGACACACTCTAGTGGATGCATTGGAGCTTCGGTTGAGTGAGGTCTGTGTGGACATTCCATTGCTGAGAGTGAGAGTCACGCTAGGCTTTGTGGTGTGAAGACTGTGTCTAGGAGTACAGTTCTGGATTGTTACAGATACACCAGCCGTTAGTTAGGGTGGTGGCTATCTGTTTGCGAGGAGCGCTAGTTTCCTCCAAAGGCACCAGACAAAGTATCGCCTTTGAGTGTCAAGTGGTCAGACGTTGACGTGTTTAACTGAGCGTGGTCCCCCGCGAGCGCTGGGTTGTGTCCGTCTGGTTTGATTCTTGGTGGAATTGGAGTGTTGTCCCTCTCTGGGCCGACGCAGTAGTATTCCACCCGACAAAATCTTCGTGGTATGAACCGGAGAATGGGCTTTGTTGCGAGGTGGTTATCGCGAGGTCTGCCCCTTTGGTCATGAGATTGCTTGGTGTTGCCTCCTCGCTAGTAGGGTCAGTGAAACGCAGGGACAACCAGGGTTCGGATTCATCACGGGTACGGAAAAAAATTAATGAGACGGGCGAGAGTGTGTTTTAAAACAAACTCCGCCATACTCAAGAGCCCCAAAGTGTGGTGCCGATTCCGAACTTGGGGGTTGTGAAGGTAACCCTTGCTGTCTCTGTGAGTAACCCTAGCTGTTGGTAAGCTGTAAGTTAGTTCCGTTGTTTGGACTTGTTGATAGTTCGATGTCCCTAATGAAGTCTTCCTGTCCGTGTTGATCGTGGCAAGTGTAAACCGTTTTACGAACTGTGATGTTATAAACTTTCCCTATTCGTGACGTGACGTATTTTGTTGGGATTGGTAACCCGTCGGGGCGTCCGGGGTTTAGTAATAGGTCCCCAGCCATTCCTTTGCATGTCGTAAGAGGACTAAGAATGGGCGGTTCATTCGGACTTGAGACCAGAGAGAGACCTCCTTCCACGATGGCATGTTGGAATACGTCCCGTGTCCACAGGGAGCAGTGTGCACGGGCAAAAGATCCCTCCCTGCTCAATGGTCCCTGAGCGCCGAGCTGACGTTAAGCCTATAATTTGTCAGCCCGTTCACCAGCTCAATCGTGAAGGATCTCCATATAAGCTGAACATTTCTCGAGTGGGAACGCTAGTCATACAGTAAATATCAATTCTTATCAATCTGTTCGTTGGATATTTTTCCCGTGTGTTTCAATCGCGCCGTGTGACTTTGTTCGCGGACGTGAATTACCCTTTTTGGAGCTGTTGTAAAACTATTGAATGAGTTTAATTTTAGCGTTTAGTTATGATCTTGTCTGTCAATAATTTATTTCTCTCTGTGTAAAATATAATGAGTCTCTATTTCAATGATTAGATTTTGTACAAATTTATTGACTTGATTGGAAGCTACAGTCTGAAGGTTCGGGTTTATCGGAAGGACCACTTCCTCCTCACAAATGGCGCGGGGGGATGCAAGTGATTTCTGATATATGAGGGATTGATTTTTCGATTTCTGGTCGTACTCTCCGAGTCTTCGGTACGTTGCGATGTGTCTGCGCTTCTTCCGACGGACAGTATCAAACATGAGGAACAGACATGGTTTTAGGTCAGTTTCGAGTGCACTGCTAGGCAGATAACTGTCTGGGTTTTTGTATATCTTGTTCATGCTATTTGTAAGATACTACTTTATTGATAAGTGGTTTTTCTTGAGTGTTGATATATAGGTGCGAAACACTTTAAAAACACCCAAGATACGATTCAATGCCTGGAGGCCAACGAGGTTCATCTGACAGTGCAGAACATTGGTTAATCGAAAAAACGAAATTTAAGGGAACAGAAAGAAAAATGAATCCATACAATGGATAAAAGATGCGCAAAGAAAAAGTTTTTGATTGACAGACGATGATAACAACGACCGCTTAGAATTGGGACTCCTTTGGGAAAACCTAAGAACACGTGTACCAAATCTTGTCGATGTAAATAAGGAGAACTCCTTAAGGAGAAACAAATGTCAACAGTTGTTAGGACATCGGAAACTCACCTCTTTGCGCTGGTTCCCTGAGTGCCTATTAAAGCATAAAAAATGTATTACAATTTTCTGATGAAATATATAATTTTCCACCTTAGTCTGGGTTAAGTAGGAAAAAGCCTTAACAAAACACTCTTATTAGGTATTGGGAAGGATTTCTTGAAAATTTCGTCAGCGTACAATTTGACGACAGGGAACTTATGAATTGATCGTTGCGATCTCTGATATGTATATCCTGGAAGGAGAAATAGACCAAATCAGTTGAGTTAATACTAAGTCAATGCCTCAATATTGAGTCAAGGCTACGACAGATGATGAGAAACGAGTCAGATGATAGAAGACCTCGCAAGCGGGCAAAAAAAATGACGAATACAGGCCTCGTTTCCAAGCTGACAAAATTCTTAGAATATAGATCATCCTGGTATCTATTTAGTGGTGCTGGTATGTATCCCCCAAAAATATAATCTCTGCTTATTGAATAATGTCATAAATACATGCACAGGACTAGAGATTTGTCGCTAAAATAAGATAAGGTTACAAATATATTTATAAACTTTTTTTCCGCGCAAGATATTTCTAAAATGTATTCTACCGAAATAACTGAGCTACACAATATCTAAAGCTTTCCCTCCAGATGGAGCTTCTGCTTTAGCATCTGATAAGTGTAGCCTACTAAGAGTCGACTATTTGTCGTGATGCACATATACCCTGAACTAAAGCGATATACCTCGTTAGTGATTTTCCCCTCTATCTCTTTTGAAGTGTTTTTAGTCCCTTACGAGTTTTGCATTCCGGAGGACGTATTAGTTTCTTCTTTCTTGTCTGTCTGTCATGGCTGTCCCCCATTCCGTCCCGTCTGGTTTGTCGCAGATCTTTTTTTCTTACTTGCCTGCGCCAGATACTTCATCTCTGCATATTTGGCACAGGCTGGTTGCCATACCAAGTTACAAGAATCAAGTTCGTGACGCCTTTATTCGTAATATTTAAAATCCAATTTATTATCAACCGGGTATGTAACCGCCGTAGTCAAATACTACTTAGGAATAAATGGCCGCCTAGTGGTACTACCACTAAGGGGTATTGAAAAAACCAATATTCATCGTCACTAAACATATGACTTCAGTGAGAATTTGTATCGCAAACAAAAAAATAGGTCATTTCTCATGATGTTGACCGATTTAGTAATTTCTGCCGAACTGATGACTTTAAAGCGCTGATGATTCGTTTTTTCTTAACCCCCATCTGTGCAGCATATCAACTTTGCTATTGTGTTAATGTAGTTTGTGCCATTCGCTTTTAAGAAAGTCCGCATATATCTGCATATGGGCAATGCTACCTTGGTCCGCGTGTATCGGAATTCAACTGGCGCAGTATTCACCCATAAGTAGCGGTGATCAGAGGTTATATTACACAACAATAGAAAGGGAAGTAGTTGAACTCTCGATTGCAAACAGTTAAAAGTCATCACCGTCCTATATCAATGTCTAGAGTGTAGGTTATTTCTAGCTGCTACTCACGATCAATTATCATGTTTTATATTAAGTACTAGATAAATTATCCAAATAATGTGAAGGACCCGATCATGTCTGGGAATTCCTTGTTGGTGTCATTATAATATAGTCTGATTCATCTTTACGGGAATTATATCAGATGGACATAATGTGAAAATTATGATGTAATTTAATAATTGAATCCATCAATTGCTAATACCTTATTTCTTATGTAAGCTGTTTTTGAAGGACCTCTGGTCAAGTTTTTTGTTTTTATCACCTGTAAGCTATAGTCTATCGATCATTGTTATCCAATAATTCTGCTTATATGAGATTCATAGAATATTAAATGTATAAGATTCTGTCCCAATAATTATGGGGGGCACACTTATTGCCCACCATAGAGAGGTTTACAAGCCTAGCGATATGTTCTCGAAGACACTGCGTCTTGCTCATCCAGAAGATCGGACTACTATAAATTGGTTCAGATCTATATGAAACCTCAAGCGATAGCTTCCTTTCATATATTCTTATAATTTCCACTAAGTTTCTAGAGCCATCTTTGTTCCTTTATCTGGATGTAATGTGTTTTCTAACCTACAACTATGTAGTCTTATCTCCTCACACAACGTACTTAATGAAATTCGTATTTCTCCTTTCGTGGTGCCGTTTTTTTGTTCTAAATAAAAGCGTAATTGAACCTCGATTTTTTCATTTAGCCTACCATTAATGAAAAGTTATCCATAGAAGATTGTTTGACTACTTTGCCTGACCTTTGACTCTTCAAGACGTCTTGAACGGTCCACATCGCTATTTTCTGAGATGAATTTTATACCGTGAACCTTAATTCTAATAAGGACTTTGAACAATATGGTGGTAAGTAATATGGCTTGGTATATTTTCAGCCATATAATGTTCAAACTTGTCCAATGACCTTTCTCATGAATGTGTTTGTGTATAAGTTATACCAAGTACTATGATTTGTGTTTTTCAGACATCTGACTTTGACGTTATTGTTGAATCGTGATATGTTGGTTTTCTTGTGGAACACGAACTTTTCAAAACTTTTAACATTGTAAGCCCATAACTTTTAGTGTGAATTCCTAGAAAATTACATAGGCTTTCAATGATGTCTCCAGCATGTATATTATTAATGACCAACGCCCTTTTAAATCTTAAATGGTCGAACTATCATAATGTTGGACGTCTCTCCTGTGATTTTTGTCAAACTCTTTACATTGTACCAAAAATTCAATAACCAAAAAGCAAGACGTTTAAAATTATTATAAACAAACCGTTTTCGCATTGCGTGCTACAAGACCGCCCATTCTCTACCCCACGCATCGACCTCTTATAACAGTTGCTTCTGCCAAAAACCAACCATGACCCACACCAACGGACACCACCATTCGTTCTAGTAATCAGCCATTCGAAAAATTGCTTTGTTTCCCCTCCCACTGATTCTACAACACAAGTACTCATGAAAGTGTGAAATTTTAAAGCAATGCTGGAGTTCCTCATGTGACAATATCTTTGTACGTCTTTTGCCCGCCCCACCTCCCAGGTCGTCAAATAGTCTGTTGCAATATTCCCACCATGGGCACGAATTGTGATCCTTATTAGCAGGACCTAATTTATTTCTTATGAAGGCTGCATCATTCAATAAGTTCTAACATTACTCCAAACGCTACATGTCAGTCCAGGAATTGTTTCAGACGTAGAGTGAAACCATACTGTTCTCGTTTTAGAATCATTCTGGGAGAAAATAACCCGCTGCTGTATTAATTCGGGAATGTGTTTACCATCAGTTGATTGAGTCGGCAATAACCCCTCAGTATGAAGAAATAGTCTGTTCATTCAAGGCGAGTGTGGAGAATGGCATTGACAACAGGCTTGGAGTCTTAGCTTGCATTTCCTGATGGCCTTCTCCAATTCTTTCTGCTGCTTCTGGTACCCTTGATAAGGAACTAGTGGTAAAGAAGGTCACTGGTCGTCCATGGTACTTAGTGAAAGTATGTAATTGTCTCTTGTTGAACTCTGAGGCATTCAGTACCACTATGTATGATAATGCTGTTTCTTGTGTGCGTAAGAGATTTAGCACCCAAATCACGGCTGAAAGGGCTGTCACTAGTTAGCCTAATCCGTCATGAACTAGTGAATGAGAATTCCCTGCCAATGTAATTCATAAGTGTCTTGATATCTGAAAGGACACCCAGAGTCTTCCATGGTTCTCGTCCGTTTACTTATCCGGGGTATACTTGGGATATCTTATTGAATTATGTGTGGGGTAGCTTTTTCCACTGTGTGATTAATAGCTGGACTTGGAAGGTTAGCATATTGTACCACACGTCCAGGTTGCTCGCAGCATCTGTACATAACTTGTACCTCCAGCGCATAATTAGGGGTTTCACGTTTTCCAACGGTCTCCATCCTTGAGCTGAGCTTCAATGGAACCAATTGAATACAGTTACCACGTTTGAGGGTATTTTCGCCCATTGATGTTGATACATGTTCGCATCGGGTCATGCTATATCTTGTCAATGAATCTCCACTTTTGTGCTCTGTGAATTCTTATAATCTAGAGGTAATGTTTATCGTTGTGCATAGTTAGTGCCCACTTCTTTGAGATTCCATCAGAGGGACCCAGTCGATCTACTCATCAGTCTGCTTGATGCTTTATTATCCACGAGGATGGTCTCTTTCAGTGGGCCTAGCTCTTATCGATTTGTTCGCAGGTGTAATGATAGGTATGGGATGGCATGTTAAGCTAGCTAACTCAACTAATGGTCTCATGAATTCTCTATATTCATCGCACGCGAGATTATACTGCATAAGTCGAGTACATTGGTGTCCCGTCAGTGAAACACGAAAGTACAAAGATAATGGGCCCGCTATTTGTTTGAGTTTCGGGACTTTTAAGTAGGTGAGGTCTAAGGTCTAATATCCAGCACTATGTTCGGTCAATTCTGCTTCAGTGTGTGGATGTCCGGTTCGTTCCATATATGCCATGTTGTAATGCTTGTTAATGAATATTCTTCCCAGGATAGTTCACAGTCGAGACTGAATGTTGTGGCGGGGGATGAGCATGTGAGAAGGAGGAAGGGTTGTGGGGGGGGGTCGGCCCTGAGATGAGGGCGGACAGAGTGAGCATGAGTCCACTGTTTATTCAAATGAACGTGGGAGGCGGACCTGGTGGTTAAGGGGCGTGATGGGCGAGGGTTGTGGGGGGGTTGTGGCTGGTGTGTGGGGGGGAAGGCTGGGGATGTTCCGCTGGTGGGTGGTAGGCGTGGTGCGGCTGGTCCCACGCCCCCCTACTCACCCACAATGCGTGATGGTATAATGTTATATCTCAATATAATCCTCGTCCCTCCGCGCCTCTAGCGCGAACCCCCGCCTCCCAGCCGCGCACGCATTACTTAATATAATAGTAGTCCAAGAAACGACTCGGACTTCTACAGATTTTCAACGAATACTTCCTCCTCATTGGATAATGCACCGCTTGATTTTTACCGGAGTTAAATCTACCGTCGACCCTTGAACGCCAGTACCTTAGGTTGGCCTTTGCCGAGTTTATCTAGGACTATGGTCTATGAACATACAAGCGAACTCGAACCCGGACGTCCTTGATTACGAATCATAGAACCCCTATGACTGTTGCATACGTACTGTTATCCTCGGACCTATTCTATTATACAGTGGAGCCTTCATTATCTGGGCGCTATTGATCAAGACGTCATTCACACTGGACAAATTTTCTATCGGAACAAGTTTTACAATGCTATCATCGTTAATACTTTAAATTCACCTTCGAATCCTGTTGGTGCTGTTTTTGATTTTGTCTGACATCACATACGTCATCAATATGGATTTGAAAAATTGTACCCATATGTATACGTCCCTGGATGGTGATTTTCTTTCTCAAATTAATATGGTCTAATTTTGAACGGAGGTCTCTGTCCATCCGGATAACGCTTGATCACAGGCGGTACCAATTATAAAAGAAACTATAACCCGATGCCATGTCGATTGAGACCCATTCGGACCTGTACCCTGTTGTCCCAACACCTTAATGAGTGGCAGCCAACTACTATACCCAAGAACGTTGATGCTGCGGTTATCCGAAAGGTTGTCATTAAAAGTCTTCATTTTCCGCAAAAATTCTCATCGTCGCGCTTTTACGATTCCTACATGCAACCTTTAAAAGCGATTGGCAGATTGACTAACCAACAATTAATAATCACATATACGTCACTTAGTCGCATCTTTTGATTTGTTTCATCATCCTTTGTTAGCTGTCTTATTTCGTACTAGATTTGATGACGTGAGTAATGTCCTAACGTTTGAAGCTAAGTCCTGATTTCGAGCTAGATACGTGGTTATTAGATCCACGACCGCGCGGGAATGTGAATCCCGTGTAAGCACTTGATATTGATTGCCCCTCTTCACTCTTCCCTCTCCCTCATGGTACTGATCCTGCCTTCGCTTTTGTTCGCGATGACGTGTTGCCTTTTTCGAACGCCCGATACTTTTATTTGTCTTTTGGTCGAAAGCATTATGTTTTGACGATTATCAACCAAGAGTGTGTTTTTCTGTTACTTTCCGCTTTATATAGCCCGCCTGTCTTGATGCTAAGACCTCTTGTATATCTTATCAATTAAGGAGTACCGCAACGTTTCCTTATGTAGGGTCATATTTTTAAAAATATTCTTAATATGATGAAAGTCAATGAAATTCGGTATTCAGCCTGAACACAAAGTTATGGGTCAACTCAGCAGATGTTTTAAGAAACTATATGAATAAAGAGTTTGATAATTATTGGACAATTTGATTTTATACATTTCTTCCTTTTTTGAAAGAAAAAGATTACTTATGCTACTGTCACGCTTCTGTATACTAAACTGCTACAAAAATAACTGTCAGTGCTGACTTTAACGCTAACGTATTTAGATCACAACAGTAAATCTAAAGTTTGATGTCTACATCTTTTGGCTATTTCCTCGTAATCTCTATTTTATGTAATTATAGTCTGACAATGATTTTAGTTGGAGATTAAAAATTGTAATTACATCTGCAATGTCCTTGTATATTATGTGTCATTAAATACTTCGTACCGACGAGATATTCGCAAGATCGATTCATCTCTTCATGTGTATTTCATCGCACAATGATTATATCAATACTATTTGTAACTCATATACACGTTCTATGTCCAAATTGGGATAAAATTATATATTTCTTCAAGAATCTAATATAAATCATGTCATCTGCGAGTTAGCCGAACGCTTTTCATTTAAAATGTTCGGTTCACGATTTTGTTGTGGCAACCATAACCAAGAATTAACGATAGGCTCCACTGAAGTTTAAGTGAGCTTTGCTAGGATAGTCGTTTTGATTTACAGTTATTGTTGTCCTCCTATTATGACTATTTTTAATCTTCTGTCGTTACAAGACATTGTCGGATTATTATTAACAATGAACCTATCTGCACTAGACCATAATCCTGTCCGAGGAGATGCCCGGCTACAGTTCAGGTTGCTGCCATTTGTTCCTAATCTGTACAGAGACAATATTTGGAAAGGTTGATTTATAGTTACTCCCGTCCATATACACGGCCCGTCTCGCCTTACTAGGTAATTCGCTGTGTGTGTAAGTAATAACCTGTTGCTTCTCTATAAGCACCACATCCGTACTACTGGTGCTATTATCTTCGCCAGTCCCTACAAGGATTTTTCACGTTATACGTGTAGAGATAACACCACGTTGTGCATAGCGCCCAGTCCCACTGATCAGTTTACAGCGGAGTCCGTGGGTTTCTACTCACGTTTTAGTAAGAGTTAGCAGCACCGTCTATCTACAGTAGGAAACGTGTGTCATGCCATGCCGTAAGATGAATCGGCTATATATCGTGGCCAATAGACGCTAGGATCTTCAATCTTATCGACCCCCGGAATTTATTTGGTAGATTGACATGCCACAAATTACATCATCCGTGGGCAATAAAATGTAAACTAAGCAAGGAATTTGAAGAGGATACGTTAGAAATGATAATCGCTCAGTGACACCGCGCGTCATCATAGTGCGTAGTATATAAAAACGTAGCTTGTAAAAATACGATATCAGAACTCGATAAGAAAACATGGAAACGTGGAGGGAAAAGAGTTGTTATTTGTAGTTTCCATATCGAATGATCAATGACCTTTATGGAAAGTAAAATGCAACATATCGATTACTATGTCTGAAGTATCTTACACAATGGCGGTCAAAACATAACGAAGAGAAAGATAACCCGTAGTGCGAACCTTCGAGGTTCAAGATACGGCGGAAACCCGTAACCTAAAGCGCATTAAGCCTCACATCATACTGACACATGTAATGCCTAATTTAATTAAAATGATCAGACAATTTAGATACGACGTATTGTTGTTCACTGGGATAAAAGATAAGTAATAGGACGAGAATGTGTCTCAGATATTTCCTTTGTCCAAAACTTAAAAATAGTCGAAGTTTACTAAAAATAGAATGTATTTTTAACAATCAATAGTCAATATGAAGACTTAGAAGCCTATGATTCACGTGAGTTAAAAAGGTGATGTGTAGAAACTGGGTTATAACCTTCTCTTGAACAAGTGGCCCCCCTATATATTATAGAGCTCACAGTTTAATGAGTGGTAGCCAACAACACTAGCGGCATGTGTTAGTACCATTTAAAATCACCAGTTGTTTCTTACATTTAAAATTCTAAACCAATTTCTTGCATATTCAAGCAAGTGTTTACATTTATTTGTACATTCATATTTGCTAGTAGAATTCTACATGATAGTTGTTATGACCCTCAGATACAGTTGTAACTATGTCATCATGACCAAACTGAAGAGAATGCAAGCCAATGATCCACTTATGCATAACGAGGATATATACCTTATTATATTTCACAATGTTGATGAATCTTCTCGACAAGCCCTGCTCAGTCTATGAAAGGCCACAATTTTTGTGGAGTACCCAATGCCAAGGGGCATTCGTTGTTCTCGACAAAGCAACAGCTTGTGTTTATTATTTGATTACTGATTTGCTCAACCGTCATTGATTGCTATTTCACATAAATTCTCGCCTTAAAGTATCGCTCGTTGTAAAGTGCAAAATAAATAAAATGATTATGATATTTTAATCCGCGAGCATATAAGTTCGAAGAATTATATAGTTTCTTTTTAGGATCGTATTTTTGTACTGCCAAAAAAACAAAAAATAACATTACTTATGACTTCTTGCAGTCATCATGCTTGGGTTATATGGTTAAACATATCTCTAGTTGTCACTTTCTTCAAGCTCTATGGCACACAATATTTGAAATATAAAACATTGCCAATAAATCATACTTAGATCCACCACAAAATTATACTTTAGAGGTGTTCAGCACAAGAGGAAATCAGCTCCTAAAGGCAAAGGCATATATATAAAACATAGATGTGTCTGTCTCGCTCAATTTATGTTAAAAGTTGAGAGATCTTGTAAGCCATATAGGCACTATATATTTCTCGTGTGTGTACAGTCATCTCCCTCTCTTTTGGTTTCTCTCTCTCTCCTCT
>CAJDSM010077598.1:403-11960 GCA_903981925.1 Ostrea lurida
AGAGAGAAGAGATATGTAACAAGAGCTTATATGGCCAGCGATATGCAAGATAAAAAGGGTGGCCGATATGTGCAACATACAACAGTAGACGATCTATCACCAATTAGAGTAATGAGTCTTTTGTTTTTTAAATGAAATTACATTTTATATCTAATGTGTCAGAATACAAGATTAACGCGGACTGCTAAGTCTTAGTACGTACTCCTTCAGCTCACAATGAGTGAGCATAACATGTGTTCTTAAGTAAAGGCCATGTACACTGTAAATATGCTTTAGGATGTCAATATTACGTCATATATAGTAATAATTCGTCTTAGCGGTCACCCAAGCACTACTGCAAGCCATGTACCATCTGAGTCTATGGCTGATTCATGTGGCTGTCAGCCTTTCGCCGTTGCTTTAAAATCTGCCGTGTGATTTTTCGAGGACATGGGTATCTTATGCCATAACCAGGGAAGTAAATAAGCTAGCTTCCCTAGCGAGGCACATCATAAAAAGACCCTATTAATCTGCCGCCTACACTCTCCGCTGCGGGGAGCTTGCCCGAACTTCGCGTGGGCCCTCTCTGACTGTTGGGACACGTGCTTCAAGCAACGGCACGGTTCACAGTATCCCGACGTACATTCCACCGCGTCCGCCCGGTGACGAAAAACACGTCGTACCCAGAGCCCGAACGAGACCATAAAACCTCAATACAGTGATTCGCTGCCGAAACATCAGAGTTCATTGAGCGCAATTGCTCAGACCTAAGACACACTTGTTAACCGATGTTATCATGACTGTATCAACCATCATCACTCCAGATCTTGGACATCGCTCGCCGTTTGCCTTAACTTGCGTTATAATCCAAGACAGTGAGATCTCTCCACAAAGGTTGAAAGAATAATCCGCACAAGAATATTAGTGTTTTCTAACCTCCCTTTCACCGTATAGGAAGGCACGTAGTATTTATATACAATAGACTATAAGAGGTGCCTGTCGCATGAATATAGAAATAAGTCTTGCCAATAGGGGCGCACAATTAGTGCCCATAAGAATACACAGACGTTGAAACATGCCTCCAAAGAATTACAGAATTAAATATTATTATAAGAAACTCAAGCATGGCTCCTTTAGTATATAGTCCAGTGAAATAGAGATTTTTCGTCGAAATGGGAAACTAATTGCAACAAAAGGTTTCTTTCCAATTTTTTTGATAGTTTGATAATGTCCATAACACATCTCAAAAGTTTAGAAAAATCATATTGAGGGGAAAGCTGTTATTTTGGGGCAAAACACCATTGAATTTAGAAAAGTTAAAACGGAAGTAGAATTAAACACTTATGTTACGATTGAAAACTTCTTATAAGTTTGTATTATAATATCGAACAGTTTTACGTAATCCTTAAACCAGCATAGTGACCGTTCTAAAAGCATTATTGATGAGAAAGCTTGTTATTTTGGGGCTAAAGAATACGACATTTCTAGCGTTTGGGAACAACAAGACACACTATTTTTGTTAGAAAACACTCTGATTGGCCCACACAAATATCTGAAGGTAGATATTATTAAGAGCATGCTTGGTTCCCCTATAGATAATATTTTATGTATTTTGGAGACCAGGTCTTCCAACAATCCGTAGGTATTCTAATGGGCACTAATTGTGCCCCGCCCTTATGGCAGACTTTTTTTTGGTATTCATATGAAGCAAGAATTTGGTACAGAAATGTTGAGGGATACAAACAAAAAGGCTTGCCGTGTCCTTCAACTTAACATATAGGTATATAAGATGATGTCTATCAATTAACAATCTCATTTTCACAATTGATCGTCCATTTGATGATATCCGAAGAGCTCGACATAAGGAACCACAGAATCTGCACATATCTGCTTCATATTAGGATATTTTCTTAACATTTGACTCTAATGGCAGTACTGACAACTACATTATATTGATAAGCGTGATGACTTTGACTTTGCAATCGTCAACTTCCTTTTCTATGTAGTAAAATACCACTATCACCTTGCTTATCGGTGGTGTATATCTCCCAGTTTGATTCGATACGTCAAGAGCATTGCCTATGCGTATGCGACTTTTTAAAGCGAGGCCAACTACTAACAAAAAAGTTGATGCTGCAGGGTTATAACGAATCTCGTTTCAAAGTCATCATTTCGCAAATTCTACGGCTGCTATAAATGACTTGATTTTGCGATTACAAATTATCAACTAAGTCATATGTTTGACAATGGATAAAATTTGTTTCATTCCCTTTGTAGACCTGTCTTTTCCTATCTAGATTTGACTAAGGTAATGCCCGTTAACTTATATTCGACTAAAGGCTCACGGCGGGTGTGAACGTCAGCCAGAGAATGCTTACTCCTCCATGGCACCTGATCCTACCTTGGACTTTTGTCGGAGGTCCGTGTTGCCCTAACTCGATTTTGTATTTTTGTTTGTGGAAATTATGAATTGACCGTTGTTTGCACAATGTTAACTTCGCCTTTTTGTATTGTTTATTAAGTAAAAATGTCAAAGAAACTGGAAATTGGAAATAAAATATACGTTTCCAATTGGGAATTTTTTTATTTTGTGTCATATTGGAATTACATTGATGTATCAATTTAAGATATATAAACAAGTTTAGGAGAAAATTTAAGGGAAAACCTATTATTTTGAGGTGGAAATAATACTAATTTATAATGAAAATCGTTGAAAATGGAATATTTTAATTCAAATCCATGGTTGAGTGGGAATCTGTTGTTTATATCCATATTTGGATATATTTTAATGTGTCCCTTGTAACGGATATTGCCCATTAAAAAAAGAAATGAAAGGAAATGTTATTTTGCGGCTAAACACACATTCCATCTTGACAAAAATTCGTCGAAAACGAGGAAATTCCAATGGAACTTGCATGTTTCAAATGCAATCACTTTTCTATGTATATTTGGATACAATCCTATTGTATACCTATATACGATTTGACATTTAGGAAAACAAATTGAATGGAAAAGTTGTTATTTGAGGCTAAAACACCATTTTAATGTGAAAACATTCCTAAAAATTGTTTCAAATAAACTTTGTGAATGCTGTATCGGCATTTGGAGTAATTCACCCTATCCTGTAACACGGATAAAATAAATTGTGAAAATGGGAATATGAAGCTGTACACTTTTAATTCCTAAGATATTTTTTTTTTGGTGAAAAAAACTTGAAAATTGAGAAAACTTCATTCGGAAACACTTTTCAATTTTCTCAAAAATATTGTGATGTCCTAGGCGATTTTGGTCCTTTTACGGACTCTATAATTTTGATGATTTGGATGTTTTTGAGAGGCTTTGTGTAATCTGCCCAAGAAATTACCCGTTTTTGGCATCCTTTCTGTATGCAGAAATATTTCTACTCGTATACTTAGGTAAAAAAACACAACTACATTTCCAGAAGTGGTGTCAATCAGATGGGATTCTAAAACCTCTAAAGAAGCTTTTGGATAACCTAATCACGAGAATTTTCTAAAATTGACTGCATTAAAAACGCATTGATCTTTCTCCATACTTTATCAATGATTGCTCACGATAAATAAAATCTAGGGCTTTTTCAAATTACAGATAATTGCTTATTCAACAAAAACGGCACCCGAAAATACGAATTTCTAGTCGTTGGAAACAAGACGCCATATTTGGCTTAGAAAAACACTCTGATTCCCACACAGTACTCTGAAGTATATATCAAAAGCATGCCTTGAGGTTTCTTATAGATGATATTTATGTAGTCTTTGGAGACCAGGTTTCCAACAGATCCGTTGGTATTCCATGGGCACTTTGGTGCTCCTATATTGGCAGATTGTTTTTGTATTCATATGCGGGCCAGAGTTTGGCAGGGCTGGTTACGTGATGGAAGCAGGGGGCTGCCCGTGTCCTTCGACCTTGCTGTGGGTGTATGGATGATGTGCTATCCAGTTGGCGATCACGGTTTCGCAGTTGTGTCCATTTGGTATATCCCGGCGGGCTCGATGTAGGGAACACCGCAGAATCTGGCATGTTTGCTTCATGTTTGGAATATTTTGCTTGGCATTGACTCTGGTGGCGGACTGGCGGCTGCATTGTGTGATAGGCGTGGTGGCTTTGCGGTCGTCGGTTTCCTTTCTGTATGGTGATGTGCCACTGTTTGCCTGCTTGTGGTGTATGTGTGTCTCCCAGTTGGTTCGGTGCGCGGTGGTGTTTTGCGTGTGGGGGCTTTTTGGAGCGAGGCCGATTACTGGCAAGAGGGTTGGTGTTGAAGGGTTGTAGCGGGTCTCGTTTAGGGTCATCATTTCACGGATTCTACGGTCGCTGTGGGTGACCGTTTGCGATTACGGAGTATCACTGGGTCATAGCTGACTGTTGTTTCGTACCCTGTTGGACTGTCGTTTCCTGCTGGATTTGACTGCGGGTGGTCCCATTGTTTTGTTCGGCTGCGGGGTCGCGCGCGTTTGTCGTTGGCGGGGGGACGCTCCTCCGTGGCGCCTGATCCTGCCTTCGTTTTGTCGGAGGTCCGTGCTGCCCTACACTCGATTTTGTATGATGTTTTTGGAACTATGGTTGCGTTTGGCGCGTTGTTCGCTCGCCAATTAATAAATGTAATAACTACCAAAATACATGTTGCCCAATTTTATAATTTGTCCAACATATGTTTTTGCATGTATTCCCCATGTTTTGTGTGTTTAATTTTGATTAAGCGTGTTCTGAATATACCGTGTACATGTACTTTCAACGATTTGGTTGCCAATAAAGTGAATCAAACTAAATGGAAAAAAAGAAGAAAAAAAGCAACTGCCTCTGACCACTTCGCTGATATCGGCTGCCAATCAACGTACCTGTATCCCAGCTCTTTACACAATAATTAAACAACACCATCATCTGAGTAAATTGAACTTCGCTAGAATAAAAAAAGTTAACAGCAATTTACATTTATGGATTGTTCAATTAATCATACTAATATTTTATTTTTATGTCATTTAAAATCCAAAGGCAGTGCAAGCAAATTTCTTGCTCTTTTTTAACCAAATTCACAATATGTTACAGACTCTTCGCATTTTATATTGTATATGGCAATGCTAGCCGAAAGTTTGATTTCCCTCAAATAATGAAATAAAGTTCATGTATATATATTTGTACCAAATGATTTACTGGTTTATTCTCTGATGTGTGGTGACTTTCTATTCCTTTTGAGTTTATAACCCTAGGTTACCTCACTGGTGTCTACCAATGCATGAGACTATTGAGAAAGCAAAATAAAACAACTGATATGGTTTGGTTGTGGTTATTTATTGTTTTAGCGCTCACCACGAGAATATTTTCAATCAATGGAGACATCACCAGCCTTGTTGTGATAGGGCTGTGCAAAATTTAGGCCTATGCTCGGCACTCAGGACTTTGAGCAGAAGGGATCTTTTTCGTGCCACACCTGCTGTGACACGGGACCTCGGTTTTTCCGGTCTCATCCGAATGACCGCCCCATTCAGTCGCCTCTTTACGACACGCAAGGGATGCTGAGAGACCTATTCTAACCCGGACCCCCACGGGTCACAACTGATATGATTTCAATTGGTGTGTGACTCCTATCGTAGAGTACTATAAAAATGATGCAGCCATAAGAAAAAACAGATAAATGCAGAAATCATTCCCCTATGAATAATGTGGTTTTCCTTTTCTTTGGAGACTCAAAATAAATGTCCAAACATATTTGAAAATGAAAATAAGCAACGAAAGTAAAAAAAGGTTTCACACTTATACAATTTATTGAATTGTAATTCATATGGCGCGCCGTACATGAATAAATCGCGTGTACGTGTAAATTAAAACACAACTTTCAAGCGTACAATCATGGCTAATATAGGCGTACATTAATAAGATAATTAACATGTATATTAATGACATAGATGTATTATCATTCATGGATGATATACATGTGAATTTTAATGCAGAAATGTACCGTAACGCATGTGAGTCAAGGCAATGCTTATTTAGGCCTAATGTAACAGATTTGGACTTTGGTAGGGATATACATCTTTTCGTTACATACAAAAATATAAAAGGTAAATGAGGTAATTTATTTCATTTGCATGCGTAATGCATCTTTATTCGCGTTTTCTGCTTCCATCGTCGTAACCTATGATGTCATATAAACTTGTATGGAGCGCCGCCTGGCTATACATTTGAATGTCATAATTAGTAAATTTTGAATGATTAATTTTAATAACCTTTCCCCTTCATGAATTTTTCTAAACATTTAGAATTTTAAATATGATAATCCAAGGTACATTTTTCCCGTTGAAGAACCTTTATTTGCGCAATTAGTTCCCAATTGTTTTTCTATTTCTACTGGACTACTACTTCAGAGTACTTGTGTGGGCAATAGAGTGGTTTCTGACAAAATATGTATCTTGTTTCCCAACTACCAGAAAACTTGTTTATTTTCGGATCTGTATGTAAAAGCAACGATAAACGAATAGTAATCAATCTCGTAAGTCCCAAAATAGAATACAAAAACAAGGTTGGGCAACACAGATCCTGGACCACACCAAGAGGTAGGATTAGAATGCCTAGGAGGAGTAAGCATCCCCTGTTGACCGGTCACACCCGCCGTGACCAAACGTCCTGATCAGATGAACGGAGTAATCCGTAGTCAAATCAGTGTATAAAAAACGGCTTAACAATCGCTTTGAACCAAATCAGATAGCATCTGGCCCACTGACAGGCCGTACTGGCAAACTAAATCGTTAAACGACCATATAATTTGCGAAAGCAACTCTTAAACGTGACGGTTGAAACCCTGCTACCAGGGATGGGCACGATTACTCAAAAATGTAATCGATTAATAATACGATTACTTGGAGGGTTGGTGCAATCGATTATTAATCGATTACAGTCATTATTCTTCCTGTAATAGATATCAATCGATTACTTAGGAGGATGTAATTGATTAATGAATATCGATTACTGGAAAACGAAATGTTGAAATGATATCATCTCATTTGTGAAAAATCAAATTTCCTGCAAGTCATATAGAATTACAATTATTAAAATTGCTTCACTAATCTAAACAGCCTTGCTAGGAACTTCATCTATATTTCCATCTTAACAAAATGACAATATTTTAGAGTAGAGTAATTGAAAGTAATTGAAAAAGTAATTATAATTACACCACAAAATTTAGCTGGAATCAATTAAATTACGATTACAAGTAACTGAAAATAGCTTCAATTACAGATTACTGTCAATTACTTGAAAAAAGTAATGATTACAATCGATTACGATTACTCAATTACGATTACCCCATGCCTGCCTGCAACAAATTGTTTGTAAGTAGCTTTAGTTCAGTAGAAATAGAAAATTTTCGGGAACTAATTGCAACAAAAGGTTTCTCAACCGGAAAGTGTACCTTGGTATATCATATTTTAATATTCCAAAAGTATAGAAAAATTCATGAAGGGAAAAGGTTATAAATAATAAATCAAAATTCACTAATTATGACATTCAAAAGTATAGTCAGGCGGCGCTCCATACAAATTTATATGACATCATAGTTTACGATGATGTAAACAAAAATAAAAAAGCGAAATGAAGATGCATTACGCATGCAAATGAAATAAATTACCTCATTTATCTTTCTAGTATGTAACAAAANCAGCATTGCGTTGACTCACACATGCGTTAAGGGTAATTGCTGCATTAATTTAGCTTTGATGGTACTCTGTCTGAAATACGAACGTGCTGTTACTCGAAATTATTTATAAATGGAATGAGGAATGAGACTGACTTACGCATTAGTATACTGTACAACTTTTGAAATCCCGAAAGTCCAAATGATGCGTCGAGGATTTACATAAATACACAATACTGTACGCACATGCTGAACAGTGTAAGTGTACACGAGGTGTTAGTGTTAAAGAAAGTAAATCTCAAATAAGGGTAAAAAAAAAAAAAAAAAGATTTGGTGATGTGACATGTTGAAATTTTATATTATACTAATTATCGCAATGCTTTTGTACATTTGATAGTAGAAGCACAGATATCTGAATTTAATTCAATAAATAGATATTTAATAGAAAAAAATAATATCTATATAATATAAAATACATGTATTTATATTTATATAGATATTATTTTTTTCCTATTAATATCTATTTTATTGAATTAAATAGAATACTGTGGTAGAAGTATGGTCAGTAGGGGAAAATTTAATTCTTTTAAGGAAAGAATACAAATCCGTCTTCTTTAAAACAAGGCGGAGATATTATGAGTTGTGAAGGAAATAAGCTTTCACTATCCGTGTGATAATAACCCAAAAGAGTTACACAGGACTTATGATTTTTTTTTTCAGCATTAAAAAGGATGTGTTGTATTATAGTTTACAATGAACCCGATCCATTCATTCGATTGTCTGTGATACCGTTTTTTCTGTACTTCATAAAAAATATGAAGGGAAAAAAGCTGTAGGTTTAGATAATATTATTCATTCATTGCATGATATCGAGGAGATATGGGGATTTATCACCCAAGAAAAATCACAACGCGCGACTAGATCTGCGCTCTCTCAACCCGCTGCGATATCACACAGGTATTCCACGAGAGCCAACGCCCGAGGCGAATGTGATTTTTAAATCTCCAAATCTCCCGAACATTCATGCAATAAATTGTTTATTATACAGAATCAAGCAATTTCATAAAAGCAAATAAATAAAACATGTTTGTTGTCGTCTGCGTCATTCGGAATACTCGGTTTGTTCATTTTAACTGGAACGAAAGAGAAACAAGATATATTCCGAAGGGGTTTACACGACGTTTTGTTGTAGCCTGGTCCCCTGACTAAGGCAGTAGACGCGGAGCTTAAGAGCATGGAACAGGGAACCAGGCTTATTTTGTTGCAGGTAAAACACGACGGTCACGTACTGTGACCTTAATTTGGCCAATCAAATTCTATTTTACTAGTGATTTTGTACATTGAGGTATAATATATATATTTTAAGATATTTTAGAGCCATTCTATATGGAATTGTTAATGTTTACCTTAATTTTAGTTTCATAGCATTTTCCAATATAGTTTTCTGGAGTTATTATACCGCTGTACAAAAAGGGAAGTGAACAACGCAAATACAACAGAGGTACCTTCTAATAAGCAATTTAGCTAAAAAATTTTACTACCGTGAATTTTGAATAATTAATTGATGGAATGGTCTGCAGAAAATGATATACTTAGTAGATATCTGACGCAGTTTGGTTTTAAACCTGTTAAGGTTTGGGTTGCAACTCATACTAGTTTTGCATTACTCGGACTAATTTCTCTTTACCTTAGTAAAGACAGAAACTATATTGTTGGTTTGTAGATTACTAAAGGCATTTGATAGAGTTCATAGGAACAAGCTGTTTTTACCAAATTGGCCAAACGTGGTGTCACAAGAAACTTCATAGTGTACGGATTGACCTTAAAAAACGGAAGTCCCGTGTCGCAGCAGGTGTGGCACGCAAAAAACCCACCCCTCACTTGCTAAAAGCCATGAGTGCTAAGCATAGTTCTAATTTGCAGCCCTTCTCCGACAATGGTGACGTCTCATTATGAGTGAAATATTCTCAACCGACGAAAAACAAAAATAATCATCAATCATGCTCAATCTCTGCAATGGATTAATGCAAGGAGAAGCATTGTCTCCTTTCCGTATTTTCTCTCTTCACCAACGATTTTGAAGCTGAACTTCTTTCAAGCATATGTGAACCTACCCATCCAAGGGATCTGGCATTGTTTCTATTGGTGTAAGCTGATGGGAGGGTCTTCAGGGTATATTAGATAAATTGCGTGGTTACTGTGACAGATGGGATATTGAGGTCAATGTTGCGAATACGAAAAATTTATAATTTAGAAAAGCTATAATAAACTTGCTCGCGGTGAGATATGGAAACAACTGAAATTGTCAATAGTTTCAACTATTAACTCTTAATTTCAATGGTAACTTCCCCGTGGGGATCCGGGTTAGATTAAGTCCTCAGTACCCTTTCCTTGTCGTAAGAGGCGACTAAATGGGCGGTCCGCGATGAGACCGCAAAAACCGAGACTCCGTGTCACAGCAGGTGTGGCACGATAAAGATCCTTCCCTACGCCAAAGGTCATAAGTGCCGAGCATAGGTCTAAATTTTGCAGCCCTTCACTGGCAATCTTTTTTGAGAATTCTCGTAAACAATCATTCAATGTGATTGGTCAGTGCTACTGGTGGCATGGTCGGGTACTATGTTTGATATGGCAAACAGAGTTTATTTCATTTAAATTAAAACCCGATACTCCTAATGGATGGATAACACGGTAACCATTACATGAAAATATCGCATTACTCGCAAAAGCCAACAAAATTGTATCACGCTGTTATTGGAATAAATTTCATCTAAATGGAAACACTTAATTTACCAGATTAGATTTTACCCAAAATTAAAACCTGCTAAATTGAAACCCATGCGGGTCTAATAATTGATTACTTTTAATTAGTAATTTCTGTAATAACTCAACAAATTATGCCAATATCAATAGAGTCAACCTATGTTTTTGCATGTATTTCCCCATGTATTGTTTGATTTAATTTGATTAATTGTGTTCTGACTTTTTTAATTTTGCTTTATACCGTGTACATGCACTTTCAACGATTTGTTGCCAATGAACTGAACAACTAAATGAAAAAAGAAAGAAAAAACAACTCCCTCTGAACACTTCGCTGATTTTAGAGAGGCAATCGACGTACATGTACCTGTATCCCAGCTCTTTTAAACAATAATTAACACAAAACACCATATCATCTGTGAGAATTGAACTTCCCAAGAATCAAAAAGTTAGCAGCAATTTACATTAAATTTTATGCGATTGTTCAATTAATCATACTTATATTTTAATTTTATTGTCATATGAAAATCTGAAGGCAGTGCAACCAAATTTCTTGCGTCTTTTTTTTAAATTAACGCTGGTAACCAAATTGACAATATTTACAAACTCTTGCATTTTATATTGTTTATGGCAATGCCAGCCCGAAAATTTGATCTTACTCCAATGAATTTATAAATTCCATGTATAAATTATATACCGATGACAACCCAACTGTCGAAACTGGGTCAACCAAATAAATTTACTCGTTTATTATTATTGGTGATCTTAATTTCTATTCCTTTGAGTTTATAACCTTAGGTTACCTCACTGGTTTCACCAATGAATGATACTATTTGAAAGCAAAATAAAACAAATGATATGAATTTCCATTGGTGTGTGACTCCTATCGTAGAGTTACTATAAAAATGATGCAAGCCATAAGAAAACAGATGATTGCCGAAAATCATTCTTTCCTGTGTGGGTTTTCCTTTCTGTGGAAACTCAAAATAAAATGTCCAAACGTATTTGAAATATGGTATAAGCAAAGGAAGTAAAAAATATATTTCGGCATTATACAATTTTATAAATTTGTAGTGCATATGCGCGCCATAAGATAACTTAACATCTATATTCATGACATATATGTACTAATCATTCATGGATGATATACATGTTGAAATTTTATGCTGAAAT
>CAJDSM010077615.1:65-12050 GCA_903981925.1 Ostrea lurida
CTCAGAAGAGAGAGAGAGAGAGAGAAGAGAGAGAGAAGAGAGAGAGACGAGAGAGAGAGAGAGAGAGAGAGAAGAGAGAGTAGAGAAGAGAGAGAGAGAGTAGGAGAGAGAGAGAGAGAAGAGAGAGAGAGAAGAGAGAGAGAGAGAGAGAGAGAGACGAGAGAGAGAGAGAGAGGAGAGAGAGAGAGAGAGATTTAGCGATTTTTAAAAAAATGATTAACAATAATTACATATTAGACATGCCCCTAACGAAAAAGAAAAATGGGCATGAAATCAAATTTGATATGAAGAATGAAATGAACACCGCTTCAAAGAAGATTCGATGTTAAATTCGTCAATTTATATGTAAGACCAATAGAGACATACAAATTATATGTCTATAGGGAAATGAGTTTATTGCCCTTGAACAACAATTTCACTAACTAATGTAACTATAATTGTTTCTTCTTCAATAGATATACCTAACTTTAAAGTATCAAAATACAAAAAAGCTTCTATTGTAACCCATTGAAAAATATTCCGCATATAAGATAATTCTATTGCATTCATAGTTTTACCATGAAATAATATTTTGAAAAAAAGAAGAGTAAAAATGTCAGACCTATCGACGTCTAGGAGGTTCAGAGTTGCCTCACGTCAAAACTGCATTATCTGAGACCATTCCAATTATAGCGTTTCACGCTGTTTTCTCGCCAAATTAACATTTTTATCCCTACGCTCTTTTCTCAATAATCACTTGTGTTTACCGTGTATAAAGAACAAAGAACAGGCTTTGAAAATTGGTATCTAAACACATCACATCAGTGTTGTCTATATTGCATTTTATACCCGAAGGGAAGTTGTATTTGTAATACTCTAGATAGTTATATGACAGCCAATAAATTTGCATAGTGTTGACTTTAAACGTGACTATTAATTATAAATCTCTTTTAATATTTAACAATGCTGTTTTCTTGACTAAATTCAGGTACATATCATTATACCTGTTTAGTACAGTTCCTGAATCTTTTCATCCTAATATTTCTTCTCGAAATTGACATGTTCATAGCATTCAATAAATTCATGATTTTGTTGCAAAACTAGTTTGCGATTCGGCATTTCCTAGTATCACCTAGTACGAACGGAATCTAATTCACAAATATGAATCGATTGTCCAAAGCTCAAAAGTTGCATTCGGCATGTTCCGTTTGAGAATGAAATGGTCATCATTATATTTTACTAGACTACTAAAACTCAGGCTTACTATGTTCATTAATAAATACGTGAAAAATATAAATTAACAATTTAAATTATCTTCTGTTATTGATTTACATATGCAAGAAAAAAAAACATAATATGCAATGTCAGCTCGCCCATTTCATCACCGGTACAACAGACAACAAAAGGCATTTTAATTTTTAAAATTCATACCTCTACTTGTGCATTTTAAAGAATCATAAAGAAATATCGATGATGCATATCATATTGTATAAAACTTGGCTCCAAAATATGTTCGTAAACGGAGCTTGGCTCTATAATGATTTTCTTTGATCCTCTCCTAACTCAAATTAGTACAAAAAATGACAGTCTACAAATGATATGAATTAATCATATTCTGTATCCATTTGTATTATGGTGACTTTGAACATGAGATAAATGATAATAGGAGAGAAATGGTCAAAGACGAATTCCAAAACCATGATTAACAAATAAATACGTTACAGGGTCAAGGTTTTGTGTCAACTTCACAAATATCTCGATGTTTTTATTAAGGGAGTTAATGGGTTTATAAAACGGCGAAATAAAAAAATGAGTGATCAATCTCGAAGGTCCGCGGAAGAATACAAAATAGAGTTAGGAAGGTGATATCAGGTGCCAGCAGAAGTAAATGCCTCTGCTCATCGGTCACACCAAGCTGATGAGACAAATAGTCTTTGTCCAAACCTTTTATTGTGATTTTGAATTACTGTATTAGCAGTTACGAGGATTTTCATCACTGTTCGTTATTATAATTTAGCCTTTACATGTACACCACACTCTGTTTTTACCTTCCCGGACTACCAATTTTTGAAGTCAAAATTGTTACAAAAGGATTATGATATGTGTAAAATTCCGTGGCTTATTGTTACCGCCTTTAGAATTAAGTATATTAATATGGCGGAGTTATCAAATTGTATAAACCGTAATCATAATGCTCTAAAAAAACTATATAACATAAGGCGAATGTAAAGGGCAACACAGACCTTCTGTCCGACTAAAGCACATAGGCAGGATCATTGGTGCACATAGGGAGGAACGCAAGATCATCTCTGTTGATCCGGTTCCACCCCGCCCCTGAGTACCTTTATTCGAATACAAAGGAACACTGAGATTACCCGTCGTCAAAATCTAATAACGAATAATGACAGTCTAACACAAGGTTTATTTAAAATGGTTGTTGAGGGCAAATTGATTGTAGTAGAAGCTCTTTCTCACATCTTTTCTGTACTGAAGAGTTTTACCACAATTTGCAAATTCCATTTCACAACTTTTCATGTACCATTAAATCCATCGCCATCTATGAACCTTTGCTTGATAATACTTTGTTGATAAGGCTGATTTGTGAAGCAAACCTCTGATATAATTCAGCATGATCGTGATAAAGGTTTGGCGCAATGAAGGCCAAAATAGAAAACATTGTAATATTGATGGCTGTTATAACGATTTAATCTGCCAGTATGGCCATCCATTGGGTCAAAAGCTATCTGATGGTGTTTCATAAGCAATTGTTAAAGGGGCATGGACATGTTGAGCTAAAAATGTTCAAATTTTAGATTTCCATTTTTAATGTTTACATGCCACTTAAGGTATTTCTAATGGTCATCAAAATTTGAACGTCATTTGTTGAGTTACAAGAGAGATACAGCACTTGCAATCTTCATAATGTAAACAAAGCTCGAGTCTTGCTTTTGTTTACATAAAGACTACTTCACAGAAAATACCATGTTTAAAACAAAATGAAGATGTGACCAATCACTAGAACTGTGATTTGTGTTCAGAATGAACTTGTAATATATAAAATCTGCTTAACGGAACGTAACTAGCATATCAATGTAGGTAAACAAAAACATGACTCAAGCTTGTTTACATAGCGGATGAATTTGTAAGTGCTGACCCTCACTCTACTACAATGACGTTCAAATGTTTGCAGACCATTAGAAATACCCTAAGTGAGTATTGTAACAATCTAAAATTTGAACAATTTTTAGCTCAGAACGTGTCCATGCCCCTTAAGCCGTTTTCATACACTGATTTGACTACAGATTGTCCCGTTTACTTGATCAAGACAATGGGCTCACGACGGGTGTGATCGGTCATAGGGGATGCTTACTTCTCCTTGGCCCCTGATCCCACCTCTGGCACACCCAAGGGGTCTGTGTTTGTCCAACTCTCGTTTTTATATGCTATTTAGGACTTACTATATTGATCACTGCTCGTTATCTGTGCCTTTACATTTGTTCAAATGTGGTTTTCTCTAGAATGGGATTTCTGTCTTGATACAAATGCTAATATAACCAACAGTGATAAATCTCATAAGTCCCAAATAGAATACAAAACAAGAGTTTTGACAAATCTGATTAAGCAAATGGGCTCAGCAGGGGATGCTCACTCCTCCTGGGTTCCTGATTCCATCTCTGATGTATCCAGCGGTCCGTGTTTAACCAACTCTTGTTTTGTATTCTGCCAGGGACTTGCGGAACTAATCACTGTTCTTTATTTTGCCTTTTCATATTACATCACGCAAAATATTAAAGGTTCATCTTACAAACATGATAAAAAAATCAAGTATTTCAATGACATTTCATCACTCGGCATTGTGTATTATAATATGCATAATCTAAATGATAATAAGTTGAATGGTGATCATTTTATAATTTATTTCATATAAGTAAAACACATCATGCTCATATAAACAATGTGTAAAGACGATTAACGGCACCTGCTAAATGTTCCACTTCATTACTCTCAGTATCTAAAAAAAAAAAAAGAAGAAGAAAATTAGAATATCATGCGGTCTTCTTATTTGATTTGAATTAAAACTAGCATATATAGATCTATCAATATAAAAATAGTATTTCGATTGAAACCATCTTAAGAAACTCTGATGAAAGGCAAATCAAAACACTATTATTGCTGATTTTGCTAANATTAGAATATCATGCGGTCTTCTTATTTGATGTGCATTAAAACTAGCATCTATAGATCTATCAATGTAAAAATAGTATTTCGATTGAAACCATCCTACGAAACTCTGATGAAAGGCAAATTAAAACACTATTATTGCTGATTTTGCTAATTCTAACATTAGGCAACAACAAAGAATCAAATCAGAGAAACTTTTTACAACCTTAGAAAATTTTGGAGGCAAGGGTGAAATAGCAACCTATGGAGATATTTAGATCAGAACAGTTATTACTTGTATGTCAATTAACATTCCTCCGGAGAATATTTCACTCATATAGAGAGGTCACGATCACCGGTAAGTGGCTGAAAAATTAAGGCCTATCCTCGGTGCTTACGGCCTTGAGTTGGGAGGGAACTTTATTGTGTCACAACTCCTGTCAAATGAAGCCTCGGTTTTATGCGATCTCGCCTTTTACGACAAACAAGGAGTACTAAGGACATATTCTAATCATGATCCCCACGGGACATGACCGGACTTCTTGTTCTTTGCCAGATATCATATATAGATGTAGTATATCTTTTAACCGTTACCGCCTTGATACAAAATGAAATCCATACTGCCTTATATAAAATGCGATGCATTATCNCTCGTATACTTAATAGAATTGTTTTCTTGGATCTTTTTCAGGTTATTTACCTTCCGTGATATAAATTGTTTTAGTGCTATTGATGATATACTATCGTCTTGTTATCAGTACCATATATATCAACATTTTGATATATTGCTTCTATCGAACCTTTCTGACCATTGTCCTACCACTATAAATTCAAATTAATACATATATATATATTCTGAATAAATAAGCCTTATGCCCTAGGAGAAGACAATTAATTAGATCCAATCTCCATCAAGCAAAATATTTTTTTAATGATAAATCTCATATAAACTAGAAGTAATTAAGAATAAACTACTTGACTACGCAGCTATTGAATTCGAATATATTTTCTGATGCATTTATTATTTTTTGCAGCAAAAACAGTTCACCTTTTTAATGTTACAAATACATATAAAATACATTAAAAACTTGCAAACATAAAAGTGGAATGATAACGATTGTCTATTGTTAAAAACAGGGCAATAAAGTTCCAAGGTTCCCAAACATCTATGAAGTACTTATGATAAATAATACGTACCAATTTTTATGGCACCAGATGCGCAATTCGATAAATTATGTCTTCTTCATTGTGATGCTACCCGAAATGTTGAAATCCGAAACATGAAAAGTAAAACTTGGATAAATAGTGTATCAATGTAGTGCTAAAAGATGTGGGGCCAAAAACTTTGAAGATCAAGAGCTTATGTCTGAGGGAGATAATCCTAATATTGATATGAATTCTAAATTTAGCCACTGCAATTAAATACATTATCCGTAATTTTCAAGACAGTAAAAAGTATGGTATACTATTCAAATGCAGAAAAAAAATTACAAAGAACGTAGAGTGTTCTGAGTAGATCCAGCTTTTTGAATCAGCACGACTACTTACAGACAATTGTCTTGCAGGAGTTTTCCAATGGCCCCGGTTGAAAGTTTGTATTTTGTATATTTCTATGGCAGTGAATATACGATTCAGTTGTCATTAACACCTGCCATGGATAAACTGTGCTGAATTATTCATATCCAATAAGCAGGCTGTCTAATCCAGTGACTTTGTGTTCGGATAATCCCGTTAACTGATCACGACAATACAATGTTATTAAAGGTGGTGTGACCGATCTTACACGGGATGCCTGCTCCTCTTAGACACCTGATTCCACCTTGGTGTATCCCAGGTACTGTCCAGACTCCTATTAGTATTTATGTTGTGTTATTTATATGTATTAACATGTAACCAAACTCCTTTATGGACGATGAATGGTTCCTTTATCTCACATTTTTCCCGATCATCCTGATATCTATCCGTGCCCACGAGCTGCTGTGGACATAATCCTCACGTTTTGTTTAAAACGTTTTTTAGTCAGCTAAACGATAAAGATCCTCCATGCTCAATTAGCAGTAAGCGCGAGCATAACATAAATATGTGCAGCCCTTGACAGTAATGACAGTATCTCCATATGAGTGAAAAATGTATCAGACCAAATCCAAATAGTATTCAACAAATAACAAATGTAATAAATGGTTGTTACGAATAGATAGAATTAATGTGAATAAAACTGAAAAACCAAGTGTCATATGTATCATTGATTTATATATTTTGTTATGCCACACTACTAAACAAAAAAGTTGATGCTGGCAGGGTTATAACGAATCTCTCGTTTATAAGATCATCATTTCGCCAAATTCTCCGCATCCTAAATGACCCTTGTTTGCGATTAGCAAATTATCACCTAAAAGTCATTGGTTGACTGATTGTTCATACCCTTGTTAGAGCCTGAGTCATTTTCCCTACCTAGATTGACTACGGGAATCCTGTTTACTTTATTTACGACTAAGTCGACCGTCAGCAGAGGATGCTTACTTCCCATGGCAACCTGATCCTACTCGCTTTTGTCGAGTCCGTGTTACCCTGCATTCTGATTTTGTATGTGTTTTTTGGGGATATGGATTACGTGACACAATGTTAACTTCGCCTTTTTTGTTAGTAATTAAATATTAATAATCATACTTAAAGTCGATTTCATGCCATAAATATATACAAAGCAAAAGTAAAACAATCTTAAAGCGTAATCCATATTCAAGACATATTCCGAATTTCTTAACCCCGTAGCAAATACTTAAGGCAACAAAATCATGGAAAATTTGCCCCAGCTCTCGATGTTGCGGTGCATTCTAGTTCACATTTAGTTTCCCTGTAACCCAGCGTGAATCCAATCTGTAATAGTTAGTATAAGCATCATTCCAATTGTGCTAAAAAAGTTAAAAATGTTTTTTAAATATCAAATGAAAAGAAATTCATTTAGCATGCTTCTGTGGAGCCTCAGTTTTTAAAGCAGAAAGGAGACGATGATAGAAAATTTGCAACCACTTTTTCTTATCTCTCTAAAACGTATAAAAGGACATGGACAAATTTGGAGCTCATTTTTAATCGGTTAAAAGCTTAACCAAGTTATTTAGAATGGTCAGCAACAATTGAATGTCATGTTGAGTACAAGTAAGATACAGAGCTCAACATTCTTCGTAATGTAAAAGGCTCGTTTCTGTGTTATTGTTGCATAAAGATTGCTTCCAACAAAAAATTCCATATAAAAAAAATGAGATTGTGAGAACCACTAGAAACTGTTAAATTGTGGTTCAGTATGAACTGTAATATTAAAAAAAATTCTTAAAGGGAACGTATATTACCATATTCCTATAATAGGTTAAACAATAACAGGCCTCGAACCACACATTGTTAAATAAGTATAGAATTGTAAAGTGCTGTATCTCATCTTTAACACAAACAAATTCCGTTCAAATATTTGCTATTCATTAGTGAAATACCTAAGTGAGTATTGTAAACATTAAAATGGAAATCTTAAAATTTAACACTTCTAGCTCAAAACTGTCCATGTCCCTTTAAGATAACGAACAGTATCCAGTCTCATGAGTCCAAAACGGAATTATATACTATCGATCCGGTCACTGTCTATAATCGAATTGATTATATATCAAAATCAGTGTAAAAAAAAAACAGCGCCCTATTAAATTGGCCCCTTATGGAAACACCGGGTCCAACACAGCATGTTGATCCGTCTACAGTTTGTATTGACAACTAGTGTGTTAATTTGGCAATAGAATTTAAGAAATGCTCCCCTTTAAACATGACTGTATGAAACCCCTTTAAACAACAACGGTGTTTTGTAAGAAGCTTCCTTGATTCAGAACTTTGTCATGTTTTGCATCAGATAAAATGGTGGGGGATTTAATTTTCTTTATGATAGTGCATTATGATTTTTGGAAGAGTTTATAAAAGAAAAATATCTGTCCGTGGAAATTACAGAGTTTAATACTCCTTTGTATTCTACTTTAAAAAAGGTATCCAAAAATGTTTTCAGATTCAATTTTTAATCTGGTGAATCAAGAATTCTGCGCAGTGTGTTCACAAAAGCGTCGTAACTCTTACGTAGTAAGTAAGTGGGAGTAGTAGAACCGTAGCGGAATTTTTGCGTCACGAAAAACGTCGTAAATTTATCGTTGCATCGTACATTGCCGACGTAAATATACGTCCACTTCGGAGGACGCTAAAAATTTACTCAGTGCGTAGTTTTTGCAAAGCGAATGGTTTTATACATGTTTTTGACAGGAAGTACAGTTGTAAAGAAAAAACAGAGCCTGTCCGGCTTTTAGAGGCTAGGGAAAAACCCATTGGACTATTTAAAAAAATGTTGTTACCGTGTGACAGATCCTTATGTCCGACTGACGGCCTGCTCCTATATCGATTTTTCTGGAAGTGTTTGATAATGAGTAGATAGTGTTTTGAGGACAATGGGAAATTAAGATAAATATTATATTTAACGACTATGGCCTCTTGTATTTTTGTGGGCTTTTTTTATTTCATTGTTTATGCTCTTTGTTATTTATTCATACATTTACTTTATAACCAAAGTACAGTTCCAATTTTTATTCTTTACTTTATTTTAATCTCTACATTTTTTAAATAATGCAAAGTGAAGTTGTTAGCTGTATATTTTAAAATGAGGGTTTGATTGTCCCCACTCTGCACCACACACTTGCGTTATATTAACAGCAGTTGTAGATATTGTTTCAGCAAAATGTAAGAACTTCAAAAAAAAAAAGGAAACCATGCAGCGAAAGAAGGACCAAAGTTTGGGTTTTTAATATTTTTTTTTCCGTATTTAAAGAAAATTATACCTTCAACTTCTATGGCTTGCCTAATTCATATTTTAAAAAAAAAACCTAATCTCAAACATTCATATTAAAGCTTATGCGATGCCTTTAGGATACTACAAAAAAAACCAAAAAAACAAAAAATTAAAAAAAAACCATTTCCAACAAACCAACCCAAGTAATATCGTAAAATTTTGCTTTTTTAGGCTCAACTAGCTAGTTTACACTCATTGTAAGAACTTTATATTTGAATCATATTAAAATAAAATGCATTTATAAATCCAAAATGAAAGACTGTAAACGATATCTATATTTTTTTTTTTAAATCTGCCTTTAAAGATTCTTACTAACTAAAACAAAAGTTTTATATTATTCAAACTTATAAATTTCAACTAAATCACAGCAACTCCCCCCACCCCCGTTTTCAGTTTATACAATGAGAAGAACTCAAAGGTATATACATCTTTCAAAAATGTTCAAAAATATTTCCCTAACAAACTGATTGCATCAAACAATATCTAGTCTCTCTACTCTCTCATCTCTCTCTCTATCTCTCTCTCTCTCCTCTCTCTCTCTCTCTCTCATTCTCTCCTCTCCTCTCTCTCTCTCCTCTCCTCTCTCTCTCTCTGAGACTTGCAACAAATCATCGTGAAAAAACTTAGAATCTTTTGATTCTACAGTGAATCGATATTTGTACTGGTATTTCAATATGTTTATATCATAGTTTTTGCGATAAATTGATATAGAAATAAACTATGAAATCCAAAGGGACAGCCCTTCCTATCCTATTAAAATGTAGAAATGTTTCATAACAAACAAATTAGGTCATGCTAGCCCATTAATAATTAACTGATTTAGTAATCTACTAAAAACCCTTAATATATCTACATAATTTCACTTGAAAATGATACTTTGCCAACGGGGAATATCTAAGATCGAAATCGCTAAATCTATATCATCATATTCTTCTAAATAATTTTCATTGTGTAATATTGAATGCAGTAATGTAATAATCAACATCTAATAGATTATGGCATTATAAAATGAAATATATATAATTTTATGATTGTTATTTTTTTAATGAATGATGTCTATATCGTACAAGGGATCAACTAGGTATTCCAGCTCGACCAGCTGCATTCTTGGAGGGGGTGGGTGTGCTAAGGATTAATAATTTTGTTTGTTTTTTCAAACTTTCTTCTCAACTCTATCGACCTCTCACCTCCTTTGCTAAATATTCTTTTTTTAGTTCCGATTACAGGCACGTATAGCAATGTCTAAGTATTTTTATATGACATAATGTAAACTTCCGGTCCAATATACGTAGTACGTAAATAAGCCCGATTATTTACGGTCGGTTACTAAATACTTTCGTGAAACGACTCGTACATAAATGCCTCACTAAGATATACTTAACTGCGTCTAACTCGCTACGTAGTACACTTAAATTTACGATGCTTTTGTTGAAACGCAGCCCAGTTTCGTTTGCTATACTAAGCAAAAAATAACGAACCAGTGATTCAATCTCGTAGTCAAAATAGAATTCAAAAACAAAGTTGGGTAAACACAGACTCTGGACTATGGCACCACTGATGCCTATACTCTGCTTTGTCGAGTGCCGTGTGCCCAACACTCGATTTTGTATATTTTTTTGGATTATGATTACCCGTTAACACCCGATTTTACCTCGCCCCTATTTGTACCATACCAGAGTGTTTTCATACCTATTGATGGAGTAAGCTATCCTCTGTTGACCGGTTCACACTCCGTCATTGAGCGCCAGGTCTTATCGGTAATCGCAACAATCCTTAATCAAAATAATGTGTAAAAAACGTTATACAATGGCAAATGAAACAACATCAGACAGCATTTGACTCAATGGTAGAGAGACATACTGGTAGACTAAATTTTTTTAACGACCATAAAATATACAAAATGCTGCCTTTAAACGTGACTGTTGAAATCCCTGCACCAACTTGTCTGTAAGTAGCTTGTCTCAATTCAAAAACTGATCATAAGCAGAACAAGCTCGTGCGTATCGATCGAACGTTACTGATTCTTTATATGTTTTTGAGATCGACAATTCTATCGCAAGTGTACAACCTTTTCTATAACTCACCTCTCTTCCTGACTGGTGATCTTTCTATTACGTCACTGCCGGTCAAGTGAACAAGAAGCACATCCGTCAGAAAAGAAATCTGTTTTGAATATAAAAGAAAATAGAAATATTTCCACTCATCTTTATGATTGAATTCGAACGTAAAAAATTTAAATAGTCTATATTTCACTCCTTCCCTAAATATAAAATGGCGAAGTAAGAATGTATTAAACGTAATCATAGTCCACAAAAAACACATACAAATTCAATTGGGAATTACATGTATAAGTATGTATGAAACTAGATGAAAAAAAATTATCTAGACGTATTCGTTGTCGTGTTGGATTAAATTTCTTTTTTATGTCTGGAAGAAACCAATGCAATTAAATCGAACGCGAATTCTATTTACAGAAACTCTACCCAGTGCATGTTGATAACTGCAAAGAATACCAATACATGGGAGGTGCGTTTATTTATAACGTATTATGAAGTGTCAATTACTAAGCTACACTTGTATGAAACTCCGCCAACAAACATAGCAAGTGAAGAAATATTTAATTTGAAAACTGATGGAAGAAAATGATATTACAATTTTACATATAATTATATCAATTAATTTTGATTCAATTTTCATTAAAAGAAACTGTATAATTAAGGATATGTGATACTAATTATGTTGCACCATCAGTGAAACATTTCGAACAATAATTTATCGTCAGTGATGCTTAAAAGCTAAAAGTTTGGAAAGTTTTTTTCCATACAAAATGTATGAAAATTTATTCGTTCACTAGGTCACCTGTTTTTTGTTTGGGGTTTTTGTTTGGGGGGTCTATAAATAAACATACAAATTATGTTAGCATGTTTGCTACTTTCAAGCAAACATTTGGGTAATATATGTAAAGGCAAAGATAACGAACA
>CAJDSM010077626.1:0-10906 GCA_903981925.1 Ostrea lurida
TGACAGAGCTGCTGCTAAACGGTAGGGGTTCTATTCTAAGAGATTATGTGACTTTTGGCCGACAATTGTAAGTGATGTGGCTGGTAATAAGGAATTCAAGATGGCGGCGTGAGATACCTTGTCATAATTATTAGTTTTACGGGAAGATTTTTTTTTTCAAATATATTTAAAACGTCAAGTGCCTGTGGTCAGGAAGCTTTCAGGTAAATATCCACTCTTGTTGGTTGAATTGTTCTTAAGATGAATATTTTTAAAGATTTTCCCTATATATATATCAGCATGTAAAACTTTTTGATCCCCTATTGTGGCCCCATCCTACCCTTGGGGGGTCATGGATTTGAACAATATTGAATCTCCATTATATCAGGAAGCTTTTTTAAATGATACCACCCTATTTTTGCCTTTTCGTGATTATCCCCCTTTGATGAGGACCTGGTCCTTCATTTGAAGAAACTTGAATCATCTTCACCTAAGGATGATTTGTACCAAGTTTTGTTGAAATGGTGCAGTGGTTCTGAAGAAGAAGTCGAAAATGTGAAAAGTTTACAGACAGACGGACAACAGGTGATCAGAAAGCTAAGTTGAGGCTTTCTGAATCAAATCAGGCAGGCTAAAAACCATTGTGTGAAAAGCCTTAAAATCAAAGCCTAAATTGAAACAAACCATTGTATGAACTAACCTGAAGATCAAAACCTACACTAATAAACCATTGTGTGAACAAGTCTGGAAATCAAAACCTGGATCAACAAACCATTGTGTGATCAAGTCTGAAAATCAAAACCGGATTGACCAGACCATTATGCAGACTATTCCTTAGAATACGTGATAATTGATTACGAACAGGTACATGTAGCTATACACTAAAGAGAATTTTTACATACGATCATTAAACACTTAAATGCCTACCTTTGGCTAGCCCAGCTAAGAATGCTGCCCCAAGGCTCGTCATATCGGCCCGTTGTTTGGCGCGATCAATCGTCTGATTGGTGAAATCGGCTATCAGCTGCATGAGGAAATCATTATTGCATACTCCCCCATCTGCCCTGAAAGACAAATGTCAACATGTTTTGCTCAAGTGTAACAAATCTGTACATACATGTACAGTCGAACCTCGTTATTTCGAGCTCGTTGGGACCACGAAAAAAATTCGAGATATCCCTGGATTTGAGATACCGAGGGTAAAATACTCAGAAAATATGTGGCTGGGACCTCTAAATCAGTTCGACATAGCCATCGTATTCGAGGTATCAGGGTTCGAGATACTGAAGTTCAACTGTATATGTAATATGAAAAAAAAAATGGGGCTCAACAACATGAATATGTATATATACATAACAAATGTATCTTAGAGGTATATTATATACCAGCAGGGATAGAAACTCCCAATTTTGGCAACTCGCAATTAATTGCTAGTATACTCATAATTTGAACTCGCAATTTCCAAAGACTACTCGCAATTTAAAACTAAAGCTTAAAATCTTAATTTCAGACGACATCATGAATTTGATTTTTTAATCAATGACACAAAATACGGACCAAAACTTAAAAGAAGCCCAATTGCATTTATTCAATATTGTTTAACATTTATACAGAGACTTGTACCGTATCATATTAAATTCAGGCAAGAAACAATGTTTCTAACAAAGCTAATAGACAAAACCAGAAAGGAACGGGCTTTCCGGGAAAAAATTAACTTGCAATTTTTTTTGTGAGTTTCCAAATTCTTAACTCGCAAATTAGATATTTCAACTCGCATTTTGCGAGTTTAATATAGTGAATTTCGAACCCTGACCAGTGACTGTCCAGTGTATATGTATACTGTATTTAATTGATATACAACACAAGTAATGAAAATATCTATAAAGTAGAAATGATAGATGCATGTGGAAAATGTTATATAAAATAAAATAATCATATACTGAATATTCATAAGTGGTGTTAAATAGGCTTTACACTGTGTTGTATACATGTGTAAATAAATCAGCATACAAGCAAATTTTACCTCGACAATATTGGCACAAGCTTAAACAGAGAAAAGCCATTACAGAAAGCCTTGTGTCATTATACTGCTAATTTCTACCACAAATTTGGGAATCTACACCTCAGAGGGTCAAACAGTTAATAGATATTCCTAAAGTGCAACACTAAGATTCAAAAAGTGCAACAATATCTGTTTGAATTCTAAAAGATTCTACCTGATATGGGACAGAGGAATCTTTGTCTCGGACAAAATGGTTTCGTACAGTAATTTGACCCTGAAGGCTAAGTTTTCTAACAATGCCCTGACTATATGGCCCTTTGTTGTGGTGGGTTTAAGACCAATCAAGGTTGTTACAGCTTTATCATCATTAATAGGAGCCTNGGACTATGTGGCCCTTTGTGGTGGTGGGTTTAAGACCGATCAAGGTCGTTACAGCTTTATCATCATTAATAGGAGCCTGAAAAATTCACAGCAACATATGAAAAATTATCACTACAATAACAAGAGCTATACACCAACATAGCATTATACACCTGTCATCATTATTTCAGAATGCAGATATACAGAAGGCAGCATTATTCCAATCCATGCACTCAGAGAAAAGTTATGGCCCAGAAAATGTTAAAACCACTATGTGCATTGTGACCTTGACCACTGACCTTGACTTAAGGTCATGACAATTCCTCAAGTCAACTGCAACAATTCTGTGAAATATTATTCAAATCTATGTACTCGGAGAAAGCTATGGCCTAGACAATAATAAACCATATGTGCATTGTGACCTTGACCTCTGACCAATAACTTTGTCTCAAGGTCATGACACATCCTTTGATCCTGGGCAACAATTCTGTGGAATATTATCCCCATCCATGCACTCTGTGACAAGTTATGGCCTGGACAATGTTAAACCGCTATGTGAATTGTGCACAATGTGCACGAGATCTTGACTTTTGATGAGTGACCTTGACTCAAGGTCACGGCATTTCCTTGAGACCAGGGCAACAATTCTGTGAAATATTATTCCAATCCATGTACTCAGTGAAAAGTTATGACCCGAACATTGTTAAAACCATTTCAGATGGAGGTTGGACAGACAGACAACGCCATAATATAATACGTCCCATCTAAAGGCGGGCGTATAAAAAGTATCATCTCCTATTTCTACATATGTATTAGGCATTAGTCATGCATGTAAAATAGACATAATGATATAGTATTTTCATATCTACTTAAGAATGATTTTTAAAAAATAAAATAAATCTGTATTTTGTATGATTTCCTTCTACATTGTATATAATTTTTTTTAAAAGTTCAATTACCTATAGTACTGTATACTACTTTTCATTCATGAAAACCTCATTTACATGTAATATGCAAAAATTCAATTCTCGTAAATAAACTTTTAAATATAGAATTTAGTGATAAATAATGACTTGCAAAAGTTATGTCGTGAAAAAATACATCATTGTATCCATGCCAAAATAAGGCTTCATAAAATGAAGGTGATTCTATAGTAAATGAAAGTGATTCCATAGTAATCAAGCACATACAGAAATATATTCAATATTTATCGCTGGTCTGTACATCCCAAATCTTCCATGTCAGATTATTTGCAATTGTTTAAAAAAATATAATTTTCAGAAAAGTCATCAATAAGGTGCTTAAAAACACTACCTACCTGTAGTCCACTGAATGCCCCGACAAAATATACACCACCACTATCTAAAATACAAAAATATAATCACCACTATCTAAAACAAAAATATAATCACCACTATCTAAAATACAAAATATAATCACCACTATCTAAAATACAAAATATAATCACCACTATCTAAAAATACAAAATATACACCCACTATCTAAAATTAAAATATATACACCACCAACTATCTAAAATTAAAATATATAACACATACACATCACTATCTAAAATTAAAATATATACACCACCACTATCTAAAATTAAAAATATTACACCATCACTATCTAAAATTAAAATATATACACCACCACTATCTAAAATTAAAATATATACACCATCACTATCTAAAATTAAAATATATACACCTCACTATCTAAAATTAAAATATATACACCACCACTATCTAAAATTGAAATTTATTACACTTCTGTAAAAATGTTTCCTATATGACGTTCAGGAGATAAATAGCTTAATTTACACAGTTCGTGAATAAACAAACTATTCCCCGGAGAATAGTTTTTTGACTATTCCCATTCGAATGATTTCCCGCACGCTTTGACGCTGGCGTTTTGATTTCCTGTAATTTGATTGGTTGAAGGTATCTTCAGCGTTAGTAACACTAGAGAGTTCCACTACAACAATATGTCGTCTCGAAACGGTATTTACGAGTTACGAGAGGATATCGCTGCGCTTGTCGACTATAAAGATAGTAGAACAAACAAAATGTTGTAAAAGTGGCTTTTTGGAGACTGTTTAGTGGAAAGATATGGAAAAAACTATAATATCGAGGAAATAGAAAAATTACTTTCAATGGAGATCGGTCGATGTGTTCTAAATTGAAGAAGTTTTATGCTGAACTGGGAAAACCGGACGGTACTTTCTACGAAAGGAAAGCATTAATTAGATTTGGACTTCAGAAACAGTTCTTGAAGAGAACATCCATTGATATTGTTAAATAATTAAAATGTTAACTGAATTTAAAAATATGTATCTTTCTTTTCCCAACAGATGAAGTATACAATGTAGACATCAGTATAATAAAAACACTTATTCACTGGCTGTGATTGTGGAATAGCTCTTTGATTCAACCCTTGACAGGAACTATTCCCCTCGAGCAAGCCCTCGGGGAATAGTTCCTGCCTCGGGTTGAATAAAAGAGCTATTCCACTCACAACCAGTGAATAAATGTATAATATACACATCAACTATCTAAAATTAAAAATATAACACAATCACTATCTAAAACTTTATGCTTCCTGTTAGCTTCTCCCTATATAATCACTATCCCACCATTTTCGCATAGTGTTTCTATGAATTTATGTAGCGACCGTGCACTATGCCGAAATAGTGCTATAGCACTATGCCAAAATCGTGAAGATAATAAATTTGTGTTAACGCCGACGCGTGTAGTCAAACTCACGACGTCGCGGTTGGCGGTCCGGAGCATTACCGACTGAGCTACGCAGGCCCATGAGCATTGAGTCGTTAATTTTTATTATAAAGTTAAACAGTTGCCTCCAGTTCTATATACTGTTTTAAGAATTTAAAATCAACTTTTCATTGTAATGCTGGTAAATGTAAAGCATTCTATTGATGATTACTCTGAAAAGCAATAATAGGCCTATATCGTTGTAAAAGTTTCTCAATATTGATTAGTAAGCAACGCGATGTCATTGAAGACGTTGTGACGTCAATGTGATGTATTCATGAATGGAAACAAAATATGATTGCGTAATCGTTTCGGGACTGACGACCAGCTTATTTATGGACCGACATCTAATGTCCCAAGAAAACTAACATGCGATGAATTTCAATATAAAACTGCGCGGCGATTTTTATGAGAGACAGAGGCAAGTCCCGTCGATGTTTAAAATACTAAAAAATGTGACTTCGCCTTATCAATAGTGGTGTGTTTAATGCACATTATGGACACTCAGCATAATAATAATAATAATATGTTACATTTTGCGTGTACTATATTATGCCAAATTAGTAGTCAGGGCTTTGACGCAATAGTCCACTAGCCGTCGCTAGTGGACCATGCGTCAAAACCCTGACTACTATTTTGGCATAGTACACTCAAATGTAACATTATTATATTATTAAATATACACAACCAATCACTATCTGAAATTAAAATATATACACCACCACTATCTAAAATTAAAATATATACACCATTCACTATCCAGGGTTCCGACACTAACGCTAGTCCGGGTTAGCCCGAGGCTAGTACATTTTGTCCCGGACTACAAAAATACCATTTATAGGTAGTCCGGTGGACTACTAAATAATTAAAATCCTATACGTGATGCTGATGAAATGATGATGAACTTTATCAAATGAAAGTTATTCAGGAACTTTTTAAATGTTTTTGGACTTCATGTAAAAACCAGTGTTAAAAAATTGAAAATGTAAAATCTTGTTCATTGTTCCAACAGTTGATATTATGGAGAATCAGTAAAATAGAGGCTAAATTTGGTCACAAAATTTTCATTTATTTGTCTCAGAATTTACTGGAAATGCACGATTTTGCATCCAGATTTAGAAAATTTCCCGGACCCCCACCAGTAGGAGGGGGCAAGCCCCCTCCCGCACTCTCCCCTCTCGTCGCTTCGCGACTCGGCGGCTGCCTTTGGCAGCCGGACTATATATCAACATAGGACTAGTTAATTATATATATTTACTAGTCCTCAGGAATAGTATAGTAAAAATCTTAGTGTCGAACACTGACCATCTAAAATTTAAAATATATACACCATCACTATCTAAAATTAAAAATATATACACCACCACTATTTAAAATTAAAATATTACACCATCACTATCTAAAATTAAAATATATAAACCACCACTATCTAAATAAAATATAACACCATCACACTTATAGTACTGTAACACTTTATTATAACTTGTAACTTATTACAAATAATGATCTGTAACTGATTACAATGTGATGTAACTAATTACAATGTGATGTAACTGTTTACAATGTGATGTAACTAATAAATATGTGATTAACAATGTGATGTCCCTGTAACTGATTCAATGTGATGTAACTGATTACATTGTGGGTTCCTGTAACTAATTACAGTGTGATGTAACTGATAATAATGTCCAGTAACTGATTACAATGTGATGTCTTGTAACTGCTTACAATGGGATGTAACTATATTACAATGTGATGTAACTGATTACAATGGATGTCCTGTAACTGATTACATTGAGTGGTGTCCTGTAACTAATTACAATGTGATGTAACTGCTTACAATGTCCTGTAACTAATTCCAATGTGATGTCTTGTTAACTGCTATACAATGTGATGTAACTGATTACAATGTGATGTCCTGTAATTTGATTACAATGTGATGTCCTGTAACTGATTACAATGTTGATGTCCTGTAACTGATTACAATGTGATGTTCTGTAATAACTGCAATGTGATGTAACTGATTAAAAGTGCTGTAACCGATTACAATGTGATGTAACTATTACAATGTGATACAATGTGATGTCCTGTTAACTGATACAATACTGATGTAATATACAATGTGATGTAACTGATTACAATGTGATGTAACTGATTACAATGTGATGTAACTGATTATAAATGTGATGTAACTGATTACAATGTGATGTCCTGTAACTGATTACAATGTGATGTCCTTTATGATACATGTGAATTTAACTGATAAATGTGATGTTCCTGTTAACTGATTACAATGTGATGTAACTGATTAATGTACTGTAACTGATTACAATGTGATGTCCTGTAATTGATTACAATGTGATGTCCTGTAACTGATAACAATATGATGTAACTGATTACAATATGATGTAACTGATTACAATGTGATGTCCTGTAACTGATTACAATGTGATGTAACTGATTACAATGTACTGTAACTGATTACAATGTGCTGTAACTGATTACATATGTGCTGTAACTAATTACAATGTGAGTCTGTAACTAATTACAATGTGATGTCCTGTAACTTGATTACAATGTGATGTAACTTATACAATGTCCTGTAACTAATTACAATGTAACTTCCTGGAACACTTTGTGCTATCTTGGCTGTATCACCTATATCATCAACAAACCTGTTAAAAATGAGAATGAGCATGATTAATTATTTTCATAATTTGAAACTGCTTGTATATGAAATTTTCCTCCTTCTGTCTGAAAAATTCAACTTCTAAGCATTTATGTATGATATAAACTTGACCAAGTTCCGCAGGAATTCCTCTATGCAATGGTTATTAAGTCCTTCTGTGTTATTGTCTCTCTTTCTTATTTCATTCCCCTTACCTAGTGACTTGGCCAACTATCCTTACATAGTGACTTGGCCCACTCTTTTATTTAGTTATTTGACCCACTCTCTTACCTAGTGACTTGCCCACTCTCTTATCTAGGTGACTTGCCACTACCTTACCTAGTGACTTGGCCCACTACCTTACCTAGTGACTTGGCCCACTCTCTTACCTAGTGACTTGCCACACTCTCTTACCTAGTGACTTGCGCACTCTCTACCTAGTGACTTGGCCCGTCTCTTTACCTATGACTTTGGCTCCATTCTCTTACTGTGTGACTTGGCCCGCTCTCTTACCTAGTGACTTGGCCCACTCTCTTACCTAGTGACTTGGCCGCTCTCTTACTAGTGACTTGGCCCACTCTCTATTCTAATGACTTGCCCACTCTCTTCCTAGTGATTTGGCCCACTCTCTACTGACTTGGCCCGCTCTCTTACCTAGTGACTTGGCCCACTCTCTACCTAGTGACTTGGCCCACTCTCTTACCTAGTGACTTGCCCATCTCTTACCTAGTCTTGGCCCACTCTCTTACCTAGTGATTTGGCCGCTCTCTTACTGATTTGGCCCGCTCTCTTACCTAGTGACTTGGCCCACTCTCTTACCTAGTGACTTGGCACACTCTCTTACTCTGGACTTGCCCACTGTTCTTACTGACTTGGCCCACTCTCTTACCTAGTGACTTGGCCCGCTCTCTTACCTAGTGACTTGCCCATCTCTTACCTAGTGACTTGGCCCGCTCTCTTACCTAGTGACTTGGCCCACTCTCTTACCTAGTGACTTGCCCGCTCTCTTACCTAGTGACTTGGCCCTCTCTTATCTAATGACTTGCCCACTCTCTTACCTAGTGATTTGGCCCACTCTCTTACTGATTGGCCCGCTCTCTTACCTAGTGACTTGGCCCCTCTCTTACCTAGTGACTTGCCCACTCTCTTACCTAGTGACTTGGCCCACTTCTTACTAGTGATTTGGCCGCTCTCTTGCCTTGGCCCGCTCTCTACCTAGTGACTTGGCCCACTCTCTTTACCTAGTGACTTGGCACACTCTCTACCTTAGTGACTTGGCCCGCTTCTCTTACCTAGTGATTGGCCCTCTCTTACCTAGTGACTTGGCCCCTCTCTTACCTAATGACTTGCCCCTCTCTTACCTAGTGACTTGGCCCACTCTCTACCGTATATGACTTGCCCACTCTCTTACTATTTGATGGCCCACTCTCTTACCTAGTGACTTTGGCCCACTCTCTTACCTAGTGACTTGGCACACTCTCTTACCTAAGTGACTTGGCCCGCTCTCTTAACCTAGTGATTGGCCACTCTCTTACCTAGTGAACTTGGCCCACTCTCTTACCTAGTGACTTGCCCACTCTCTTACTGACTTGGCCCACTCTCTTACCTAGTGACTTGGCCCGCTCTCTTACCTAGTGACTTGGCCCGCTCTTCTTACTAGTGACTTGGCCCACTCTCTTACTGTGCTGCCCACTCTCTTACCTAGTGACTTGGCCCGCTCTCTTACCTAGTGATTTGCCGTGCTCTCTTACTGACTTGGCCGCTCTTTTACCTTGACCGTTGACTTGGTCCACTCTCTTACCTAGTGACTTGGCCCACTATCTTACCTAGTGACTTGGCCCACACTCTTACCTAATGACTTGGCCCACTCTCTTACCTAGTGACTTGCCACCACTCTTACCTAGTGACTTGGCCCACTTCTTACTCTAGTAACTTGGCCCATTCTCTTACTAGTGACTTGGCCCGCTCCTTACTAGTGATTGGCCCACACTCTTACTAATGACTTGGTCCTAACTCTCTTACCTAGTGACTTGGCGTCCACACTCTTACCTAGTGACTTGGCCCACTCTCTTACCTAGTGACTTTGGCCCACACTCTTACCTTGTGACTGCCCACTCTCTCTTACCTAGTAACTTGGCACTTTCTCTTACCTAGTGACTTGGCACACTTCTCTTACAGTCCCTGAAAACGTTCTACTTAACCATTTTTCCGTGCGGTCACCGTGCGGTCTCCGTGCGGTCACCGGGTCACAGTTTTGCGGTCAGCGTGCGGTCACCGTTTGCGGTCAGCGGTTACCGTGGCGGTTCAGCGGTCGGTCACCGTGCGGTCCAGCGGTCGGTCACCGTGCGGTCAGCATTCAGGGCTTTTTTTCTTTGCATTGACATTCGGAACTCCAAAGAGAAAGCGTAGCTACATGTACATTAATTTTACAGATGCTTGCCCGTGTTGTTTTTAATGCATCTTTTAGGGGTGTTTTGTAATTACAGTTATATCATGTATCCCTGTGCTCGTAAATCCTGAAGCCATACATGTACACTCGTAATCCTGGATGTCGTTACAATTTGCTAATAAAAAATACTGTGTTGACAAGGGTACACCGTCCGTGTTTGTTTAATGCATAGATTTTTAGGGGTGTTTGTTAATTGCAGGTATATGTATTCTCGTGCCCTAAAATTTTGAAGCCATGCATGTAGCCCGTAATCCTGGATGTCGTTACAGTGCTAATAAAAAAATATAGGTTTTTTTTCTTTTTTGCACATACTGTGCATTTTAGAAAAAAAAATAATCTCCATGAGAAATACTTGTACGGTTGTATGATACATTTAGCATCTTTATCAGAAACTACTGTACAGTATGCTTATAGACTGCATATTTTCATACAAACATAACATGTAGTATCATTTGGTTTGTTTTAATCATTTATATCCATTGATTGAATGTAAATGTTTTTTTCTTACCTATATATTATTTATGTAATTGGATACATTAGTTTATTTAAGTTATTTTTTTAGCTAATGATAGAATTATATCAAAACCAAGTGGAAAAAATTCCGAAACATTCCGATAGATTAATTCATATTGCGTTTCAGCGTGCGGTCAGCGGTCGGTTCACCGTTCAGCATA
>CAJDSM010077645.1:0-23858 GCA_903981925.1 Ostrea lurida
ATGCAGACCATCCGCGCAATAGTTTAGTAAGAAAGAAAACATCACCATTCAATAAGTGCCTGTCAAATTAGTTTTCGGGGGTTTATCCTTAAGTATCGATAATTATTAGGTTTGATTTATACACACAATGATGTTTTCCGATTTAGTTCAACTCATAAACATGGAAAGTTATTAAACTGCGATAGGTGGTCCCAAAAAAGAAAACGGGACTCAAGACACTGGAAACTAGGTATTGGCTCCTCCAGAAATGTGGAATCTGCCCTTAAAAGAGAACTCGCGCACACGTGGGCCGAAGTTGACTGCACAAACGATGGACAGACTATGACTATAAACTGTGATAATCTCATTGATGTGAGGTAGAAACACTTCAGGAGAATCAAAGATATGTGACACTTCTCCTCTGCAGGCACCCGCTGTCAGGTTTACTTGTTTTTTATTGCTCTTTAATTCTATTTTATATTGCTTGTAACATATAGTTTATTTTCTAATGATATAACTTTTATGTCATGAAATGATTGTTTGAGGTAGGCAAGGTGTATTTTCATAGCATAGTTGGCACAGTAAATATGTTTGAATTTATTTATTGGAGACAAAAAAAAATGAACTCCTGGACATATATTTGAAGAGATCATGGATAGGGGGAAAATCAATATTTTTAATGAGTTTTCATCTATAATTAATTGGAAGATAGGGCTTATTAGATAATTAGATAGGTACTAAGTTTGGCTCATAATTTCCAGTCAGCGTATGTCGTTTCTGGGATGGGTGGCACTCCCTACCTAACGGGGTTGAGGATCCTCTATGGCTCCGATTATTAACTGATCGTAAAGATAAGCACTAATTTTCAATTCAAATCATATTCGTATGAAAAAAAATCAACTGGGGTGTTTTATTTTTTATTATGTTTGAGCACTTACCTTCACACTACGTTTCGTTATTTTCATATTAAGGTGACTGAAACGGATTTTTAACACAATTGGACTATGTAGAACTGAATTGCTAGTTAAGAAAATATATTTCTTTAATGTGTTATAATTTCGTAAAAGAATATTATTAATATGATCGACATACCAAGAATATATAACTGTGTCAATGGGTTCAAATTCTCGGTAAAATTGTCTTTTGTATGGATTATCTGCACTTAGTCGAACCTGTACATTCAATTGTGGGCACGGAATAATGAAGTTTGAATTTCGGACAGGATAGTATTTTACTCCGGAACTCGTATTCGCTTTAGAGGCAATAGTCAGACCTTACTTATATTGTAGTCAATGTTGGTTGAAGCGATGACAGTTCACACTTTCACCTGGCGGAATGAATTAGAGCGATCTCTGAAAAGGAGGAATCGGACGAAGTGCCTCCTCACACATCAGTCATACGCATATGTTTTGTAATATAAGCATTTACAATGTGAAAACGTAAACGATGATTTGATCTTTCCATTCAACTCAGAGTAGATAGCTGTGGGGTTTTTATAAGACTAGTTCTAGTATTGTTCAAACAGGTGTTCGTGTAATAAATGTTATCACCAATCCATGTGTGACAAAATAATCTATCGTCCATTTCGATCTGCCAGATCTCACTCGAAGTAGAAGGGTGGCGTGTCTGGTAATAACACTTATGAGCCGGCTTTAACAGAGGCAAAGACTGTATGGCTAACTTAGCGTGTATGCGGAACTTTGTTTGTGTCAAAAGGGCTGAAGCGACTGCGAACTCACTACAACTAATCAGGACAAATGGAATCCCTTGGAAGATTGGGTGGAATGTCTGGTTCGCAAGTATGGGGTATTTTTTTGTTATTAATTTATACGATACAGATCATCTGGAGATCTGCAATATACACATGAAGTGGCGAGGGGGGTTAATCTTAATTTGAGCTTGTTTCTCCAAATCATCAACTTACACAATACACACGTCTGGTATTTTGAAAGCCCACTTCTAAATATTATATTGAGAACAAGCCTTCCCATTAAAAGATCAACAATGCATGTTACCTTAATAATTTTGATTATAAGGGCTAGTAAGTTGGCGGTAAAGTGCCAGTCCTAGTAATTTTGTTTAGTGCTTCGAATAAGTTAGTATTTCGGTGTACATGTAGGGCGAAAAAAAATTTAGTTGCTTATATTGTCATTCTGACGACCTGTATTATATTTTACCCTGACATTGAGACATTTTTATTGGTAAAATTCTAAATTTTTTGTTTTTTCTGAAAATTCTTGTCTCTTCTTCTTTATGAGACTGCTCTTTGATTATTCTACGCACATATTTGCAGAAGTAAGGATCTATAAAAAGACTCGCAAAGGACTCGCTGAACCATGCAGAAAGTGTCACTAATTCGCTAATTTATAGATTTAAAGGACAATGTTTTGAAGTGTTCGTATGAACAACCTCTGAGAGGTAGTACGGAATCCGTGTGTCTAAATCTTGAATATGATTTATCGACGAGGGCACATGTCGTACAATTCGTCACTCTTCAGAGGCACGGGTCTGTGTGCCAAGGCTGTAGGCTACTCAACAGCACGGATTCGCTTGATACATACCCTGAACCGATATTGTTGCGTGCAAATAAGACGTAAAAATCACTTACGAACATTATCTGATTAATTAATTATCGCAGCAACGTCATGGAATCCCGTTCGTTCGAAATGCCTCTACTAAGCTAGTCTGATTTTTTACGCTGAGAAGTTATTTTTCTTGGGCTAATTATTTATAGGCTGCTTTATACGTTTTCAACTAGCATATGTTTACATTTGACCTTTTTTCTGTATCCGGTGGAGTCGTGAAATTACATGACAGTAGAGAAATACAGTTCCACACTTGTGAAATCTCTAAAGCGATATTTCTCATATTTGTGATGAAGTTCGCTTACTGAACAAATCAAGCCATTTTTAGCCTTAGCATTGAGTCGTCAAGAAATTTTCAGACATCGTTCATATCTTTAAAACAGTATATTGTGGAATATCTCGAAATACTCAATTTCCATGTCTAATGGTAACTAACAAGGCTCAGTCTTTGATAATCTACATATGTGCTCGTACACACTTCGTTTTATGAGGGGCGTCTGGAATGAATGTTGTCAGTAATCTAGTTTTTTAACATCAACTTTAGGCATGTGATATGCGTAGGATCAGTAAGATTATTGTATGTGAACATAATCTATCGAAATAAGACATTCTTCAAGACGCTTGTAACGATTATAGCGAAAGCTTGAATCAGGTCAGAATATCGCATATGATATACATTTCAAAGTCAGTGCATTGGGGGAATATACGACCGTTGGTATGATTAGTTAGACTAGTTGCGCACGTGAAAACTGAACTAGCTATTGCTTGTTCTACACAGATTTTACATACGTGATGACTATCAGTCGCGTAATAAATTGTTTTTCCGGCAAGTGGAAATCTGCCAAGCATTTTGTGAAAGAAACATGGTGATAACTCTAAATCACGGGGTATGATAATATGCATGTACAGATTGGACAAAACATTTGAGTATTCGTGTGAAGCACTGAAAACTATGATTTCACGAAGCATGGATGATGCACTCTGATCGCACAGGATACACTTAGTGCCAGTCAGCGCTATGCGTGATCGGCATTCACCGTTACGGGACGTTGTAACAAAACGGTCGGATCATCCGATGATTTAACATATTGAACTGTTATCACGTATGCGTTTATCGATGCAGTAGGCGGTAATATAAAGAAGCCCCAAAGAAAATGTGTGACTGAAACAGGTTTTTGCTCATCGTGTACTACGTTCGTTAAATTAGATGATCTTGGTTCTACTCTTCTGATTCATCGGGTTGGATGGGATATGGAGCTCTCGGCTTATCCTCACAACGCTAAGGGTCAAGACAATATATATTGAAAGTCTTGAACAGAAGATCGCTTCATGATATAACAGTGTCCTCTAGATGACATATGGAGATACGCCATAGACTTAATGTAAGTGGAAATGCGGGCTTGAAGCTCACTTAGGAGACGGTCCTGGATGTAGTTCTTATTTGTTACAGTCATTATATCATGTAAGGATACGCATGCAATACTTTACAATAATGTATAGTAGCTTATATAGAGACTTGTTCATTTACTGCAGTTATTTCGCGTTTGATGATTAGGTTGTAAGCGATATATGGTACGACGTTGATGATTTAATTGCCATATTAGGACTTACCAATTGCGAGTCATAGAGCTTATTCCAGCTGATTTCATTATGATAAACCTGGAAATTTCGTAGTAAATGTTGCATTGTACGTGCTTGAGGTGTGAGGTACTCGTTCCTCGTGATACAGTCACTGCATCGTCACTCTCAGTCTTGATCGGCTCTATCGGGGGCACGTCGCGAACGTAGACTTATCCTCAGACTGATATACGAGGACTCGTAGGTCAGTCAGTTATGTACATACGTAATCGCAGAGAGGTAACCGTAGCGTTAGAGATGACGACAGGCTTCTGGTAATAGATATCGTGGTTGACGATTTCCACTATCATCTTCACGATATGGGAACATACGCTACATTATCGGCCTCTCTCTGCGTAATAGATTTAGATTTGGCCTCTCTAACGCGCACAGATTGCAAAACGGGCTAATCACACTATGATAGACGGAACGCAGAGCAAGACTGGCTTAAGTACAGCACAGAAGGCATAGACATCTGATAGCTCGCTCATCATAGCTCACATGAATTACGGAGATTAGGCGTCAATGTAAACTTTCAGTACTATAGACGTCTCATACAGGGCAATCCACTTCTAAATACGAGATATATTATAAGACGATAAGTGTTACTGTTAGGTATTTTGTTACAGTTTCACTAATTTGTAGGATTCGTAGGGAAACTTGAAAGTAGGTGAATCAGTACTCATTGAGGCCTTAATAGCTGATAAGAGCGTAGGATACGCGGAGACGTCACATAATTCGGTAGTCGGCTAGAGGAATATGTAAGGGTAGCTGATTTCTCGCCTGAGTATAAGATCATATAATGCGTTTAATAACATAATGTGATTTAAAATCGATATCTTTATAATATCAGCATGTTCACTAAGAATAGGGTATCCAGACTCATGGAGCAAATTGAGAGAGGACGCGGGGATCAATGGAGGTCCGCTATAGGCAGCTACGTTGGCTAGCATATGGAGCGGATGAAGGAGCGTTTGTGGGTGAAGAAATTGGAGTTAAATTAGACTCATAAAGCATATCATAGACTCAAATACGCGAGCGATATTTAGTCAGGTACCTCTCGCGCGCTCTTCTCTTATAATGAAGGTTTCAGTTGTAGACATGCCTTACAAGACCGTGCAACGGACAGAAGTTGTGAAACAATGGCAATGGTACCTCGAGCACAAGATGAAGAGATGGCGAGAGAGGATAGCCTGAGTCGCGCCGTCGATCTACCATTCGGACAGGGACAATGCCACCATCCTCGCTGAATCATGACGTCGTTGTCCATCATTTCATGTATGTTATATTGTAGTATATATTGTTAATATACTAGGCTAATGCATGTACTTTAGTTTATGACTTGTTATTGATAACACATCACGCTCGGGAATCTGGTGACAGTGGGTACTGGGGGGTCTATAGTGTAAAGTGTTAGGAAATAGGTACATGGGCTCATACGTTGCAAACCTATTAGATTTGTTTATCATTAATCTGTAAAGTAGTCGTTGCTGCGTGACAAATGCCTCTGGCCATATCCTTCGTTGCATTGTAGCATATGCAGATGGACTATTACTCCAAGGAATCGTATGCTGTTTTGCTACGATATAAGTGGGGTATGGCCATCATAGTTAGTTTAATAGCCGATACATAAGAGAGTATACCTAGATAGTTTATTACTATACAAATAGTAATGTGTACTTGTATATCCACAGATACTATGAAATTATAATCGATATTTTCGGGGCCACGTTTCGTAACATGTATAAAAATAATGCTCAGATTTATTCCATGATATATCTGGAAAAATTGGAGGGCCATATAAGCCTATTCTACTTCAATACTCGTGTAAGGAAATCGTATAGTTCAATTGTTACGTCATGAACTCTTCATAATGAGCGATCATGGCTACTACGATACTGCCACAACGAGAACTACTCTGCAAGTCAGTATCGCTATACTCTCGGTCTCGAAAGTGGTCATACACCAGCACCAAGTTTAGTCCGAAAGATGACTTTCAGGATTTGCATATTGAATTTAGAGGGTAAATACAGGTTACAAACAAACGATGCTTTTCCATCTTTTAAATTCCTGGGCCATTCATATTTTGTTTGAATTACTATTATTTTTCATTCTAATCTTAACGGTTTGCTTAATTACTATTAAATATATGTAATTTTTTTTTTTTTCAAATCAAACAAGATGTTTGAACCATTTAATACTGACTGAAGACAGGTGTACGAACATTGTATTTTGGGAGAGGTAGTCCAATAGCTAATTTTGCAGCCTTTCCACACGGCAAATGGTGACGTCCTCCTTCTTGATGAATATTTTTCGAGTGGGACGTAAAACAGTTAAACATAATCATCAATCAATTAATACTCATGTGCAAAAAATACTCTTGAGGGATTTCCTGAGAAACATGTAAACAAATATTTCAAAATATCCTCAAACAATTAAGACAAAGGTGCTTACTCCAAACCTAACACAATCCAAATAGGTTACTTTAAACCAGCCTGAGTGTTCAAACTTCTTCAGAGAACCGTATCTTAGAAACCATGTAACTGAAATTTTAAGTAATCCGATCACAAATACGCATCACTCAAACCAACACAGTCAAAGAAGAAATATCAGAGGTACACGAATTTTTTTTTTCACTTATACGTCATATCTTATATTTATTTACCTAAACCACTCTGAAAACAAATATTTTAAACACAGTCAGTTACTAAAACGTATTATAAATATCTATTTATTTTTATTCTATTTTATTTCTTTTTGTGTCGCCGATGGGCGGATGCTATCGACCCCGCTCTGGTTTTCTCCCGACCCAAACCACCGGCCCTTCTGGGACATATCATCGAGCATGAGCCGGCCTTGTGCACATGGAAACGTGGATCCACGGTTTTACCCTTTGGAGGAGTTCACCATCCGCTTGCTCCCCTTTAACCGGGGCAGGTGTATTTACTGAACCGGCTGGGGGCAGCCGACGTTGGGCGTACCGCCGGCTATGGGAAGGAGCCATCGATTCAGGGACGGGCGGCCCTTCGGTCTACTATTCAGCTCTGGTGGCGATGTCCAGGAGGCAGAGACCAACCGCCAGAGGAACCGGACCCCCCCCCGAGGAGAGATCTGGTCACCTTCCCGCACTTCCTCGTCGCGGTCCCCCGTTGGCTCTGGAGGACAGTGGGTGGGGCTATCCAAACCGGGAACTGAGGAGCAGCTGAAAGACGATTCCCGGCACATGCTGGAGTGGGCGGTGTGCTTGAGTACGCGCATCCCTCCGACGTCTTTGGGTTTCCGTGGCAGTGGAGTGGTTGGTACAGGTCCTACGCTTGTCGGATTGACCACTCTGGATTAAGACACGACTCCGGACCGGCTTGCCTAGCCATACAGTAGACGGGAGCTTGCGCCCTGTTCGCCCTTTTTTCTAAGCGGGCTTCGGCTCAGCCGGTGGGTTTTTTTGTATCCCGGTGTTCTGGGAAGGGTTACGGCATTCTTAATTATTTGTTGGCAGGGTTGTGTCGGCGAGGCCGGCGCCCGTCCTTTCGGAGAAGAAGGAAGGAGTGTAGTGTTTGGGGGCGGAGTCGTTCCTAGAATGACTCCTCTAACGTTCATTGTGACGTAAGTTGGTGCGGGATTTTGGCTCAACGGTCCTGTGCGAATTCCGCACTTGAAGCTCTACATGCTGGAGGTACCAGACGTGAGACTACCCCACAGACTGACGACGATTATTGATGAGGTGAGCCTCCTGCGGGAACCAACAGTGTATTCTGTTTGTCTACGTAAAATATTTTAGTTATGTTAAATATATGGGATCTTTATATTGATAACATGTGAGTACAATTAAATCTATCTTTAGTTACACCGTCATCAAAATGCAAACCTGAAAGACTACGGCGAGTGTGCTCTGCTTGGTGTGGAAATACCCTGTACAGATAAATATAAATAATTACGGTACATTTTATGAAATTTTTTTTTTAATCAGAGACGACTTCTGCAATCTAAAAGGGAAAAGATGATGATCAAGATCCAAGATTACATCAAAATATCACTGAACCGTATTAACTTATAAATACATGTCCACATTCTACTTCTTAAGGTAGTCTACTTCGAAAAATTTTGTTTAAAGTATTGTTTTTTCCTTGAAAATATTTAGAATACTTTATGTCCAAAAGGAGGCCAAAAAATACACACTTGAATGGTTTCTTTTTGACTAGATCTCAGAAGACATATACCCTTCTTATCATTTATAAGATTTCACCTGACAATCAACTATTTTGCAGATATAAACCAATATGGAAAGCAAATAATTTCATAATACTGTTTATTTTCATATATTACGTTAACAGCAATATTTAAGTGTTACTTTCATCAATTAATTCAAAACAAAAAGGTGGGGGGAAAAAAAAAAATTTTGGTATTGGGGAGAATATGTACTAAAAAAAATTCGCCAATTTAAAATTACATATCTTTTGGGACATATTTTTCTTAATTTCAGTTTCACCCACTTTTTTCTTCTTTTAGAATTTAGATTTACATCTGTTTGCATTTGAAAAGTATAAAAAAAATATAGCACTTTTGGCTATTTTTCTTTGTACAAGTTCTGTAACCATGTACAGTGGTATACCCCCTTATCGGTCAATTACTATAAACTTTCACTGAAATTTAAGGAAATGTGTTTGTTTCTTAAACAAAAAAATAGCAACAGTAACTGTTTTGTTTAAATAAAGAGTTAAATACATGTCATCTAAGAATTGGACGCCCCAACTTAACTTAACCGGTACACTCTGCATCTCGACGAGTGTAACGTTGACTTTCCGGTGAAGTTTTCCTTTGTTTAATACTTCAGTTTGCTTGAGTCTAAAACTTTAACAAACCTGTCTATACATCGTTTCCGAGTGCCAGATATCACGACTTCTACTGTTTACCGCGTTCTGAATAACTGGATGTGTTAATCGCAATGAAATATCAGAAACAAAATATGGTACGTCAAGTGATGACGTAGTTCGAGTAGGGACCGACCTTAAATACTTACGTGAGTAAGGTATTCGTTTGTTGCGTGTAATACCCGCGTGCAACATCAATTACGTCATCCTTGAATGATTCGCATTGACGTTTCATTCAGCAGAGATTTTTGCATTTTATTAGCGATTAACAAACGTTTTGCGTGCAGATTTTTCTCTTGTTTTACAAGGAGTGTGACATACTCCGCTAGAGGTAATTATACGCTTTTTATTTAACTGATTCTTCTACTTTCATTTCATATGAGCGGTTTGTTTACAAACATTGACACATCAGACCTTCAGTTCTCGGACGATTCTCAATTATATCTACCCTGTGTGTAGGAAGTTCACATGTTAACCGTTTTAAACCAGACTGCGGATCGCTTGGAAGCTCTAGGACTTCTGCTGATCTATTCCGGATATCAGACTTTGCCCCGGTGAATGTCTTCAGCATCAGCGGGGGAACAGTGAGCAATTCCTGTCATCTACGCTCAATTCAAGAAGCTGTTAAACATAATCGTCCTTCATTTGTGATCGTTCAACTCGGAGGCACCGACCTAGATAGTCTCGAGGACATTGTAGACTTAGTAATGCACAAACGTGTGGCCTTCTTGACCCAGCTCCGACAGCAGTTCGACCTGAGGAAAATAACAGTGATTCGGCTTCTTCCGAAGAAGAACACACGTTACGTCAACGTGGATAACTACAACAAGCGTGTGATCCAAGCTAACACTCTCCTAAAATGCCCGTGTCATGGATTCATACTGTCGCTTGAGAGGCTTAACCAACAGCACCCAAGGCGTCCACTTGAATTCCTGGGGGATCCATAGATTTGGGGGATTCTTTTATATTGGTGGATTCTTTTATATTGTTTCCTTCCATGTATAACCCTGAAGTCAGGTGTTTCTGGTTATCACTGACCCATTGCACATGTATTTATATTCCCTTATCATTGCCGATTGGTATAAGTTCATTTGGTTTTGATACCTTTTAGCCTTTTTCCAAGCTGTATTTCTATTACCTTAACATATGTATATAATTTCTGTATGTACTGAATTATTTCTTGTATGTACTGAATTATTTCAACATGTTCAATAATTTCCTCTCCAAACATTATTTATGATACCAATTTCATTTTTTCAGCTATCCACAGTATACTGTTCCTTTTCAGTCGATTTATAACCATGTAGCCAACGACTCAAACTACCCACCAACACTGAATCCTGACTGGTGATAGACACGGAACCTATATCATTGGACCCCATTTTGACCACCTTACGGTAATGAATTAATTTCTTTTTTTCCCCTTCTTTTATTTAAGTAAACACCAATTTTATATCTTTTCTTTATATTTTAATTATTTAACTGTTTCCATGATTACCACTGTATTTACAAAATTGAAATGTTAATACATAGGTTAAGTAATTCCCAAAACTATCTTTGTAATTTAAAAGCAAACTTAGTAAATACGTTTTTTTGTTCACGTTAATTGTAGACGAAGAGATCCAGAGAAACATCAGTAATTAGAAAATAGATGGGGGAGCCGTTCAAATCTTCCCAGAACTACATGTATGAAGAGATGATATTGATGAATACAATTTTGCAAAGAGTTACGCAGGATGCTGAACAAATGAATATAATCCAGAATTATTTGGAAAATCAGTTGCAGAAGTCGCATCCGAAAAGAGTAACATTTACAACCTTATAAATTGTTTCCAATGACCTGTGCATCATTCCCACTTATGGCCAGATTCTTATACACTGTGTTTAAAATATTCACGTATGTTCAATTTACATATCATAAGACATTTTTAAACTGGAAATTAACACTTATATTTTGTTGTAAAAGATGTTGATGTATAATACATCTGGTGTTGTTTTATTATATTTGTAAGAGGGTTTATTTAATGAAAAAAGTTAACAGCTACATGTACCGATATCAACACTTGTTGAATGGTTGCTCTTCTGACGCAAGAAGTGACTGTGCACATACTTACGAGTTTTGGACTTTTATAATACTGAACTTCAGCGTCATACTAAGGGTGTGACCCTAAGGAGAACCTGTTTTGAAAAGGATTCCTATTTACGGTTCTCAACTGAATTATGGCGTCCCATACAGAAATAACGTTAAAAACATGCATAAAATAATCATAAGTGCTTTTGTACATGTGGTAGTATTCAATGAAAATTACCCGAGAGTGAATCGACGTTCATATCGATACATAATAGGATTCCGTACATTTTCACCAAGATTGTTGTTTATTATCACGTGATATCGTAATTTTAGAATTACAAAAAATCATTGTATTAATTGCAAAATTGCAACGATATCGACTAAATACAAGCCGACCTTTTGATATTAAGAAATAAAGTTAACTTTACAATAAATGAAAAGTGTTGGGAAAAACTTCTCCGTATAAAAAAATGGTATAAAATGCAACACAAACCGCGGCATACTTTTCAATTTTTGACAGTACGCAAGAATTTATTGATTTCCCTTTGTGTCAGAAGTTTCTCCCCTCACTTTTCTAATATATGAATTTAATACGCAAATAAGTATATAAACTTCCAACATCGTCATGCACTGTATATCGTTGCAATACCACATTTTCTTTAGCTGTTCGTAAGAATTATGTAGATTGGATGTTCCTAAAACGCAGTGATGATCGGAATAAGGAGAAGATATGGGGGCGATTTCAAGGTCACAAAATAATAGGAATATAAATTTCATAATTCTATACAATATAGAAATTAGAGAGTGCTTTGGTGTAAAAAGGAAAGAATACATAGTTTTATAGGACAAGAAAATGTTGCACGTATACATCATGTCATTTGATAACGTTAGTAAATAACGATTAAAATATTACGACATTTTCCTCGCAATGCAACTGTAAAAATCCGTACATCATGACGTACTTTTCAATTGTGACGTCATATTGTGGGAAGTGCACAGAGGTGCATTTATATTCGGCACTGTGATAGTTCATGGGAAACCTTAACTTAGCTGAGTTGGTAAATCTAAATTTAGTAATACCCTTATACTGTACTGACAATTCTAAATTTAGTAATACCCTTATACTTTTACTGTCGATGCAGTTGGTAATTCTAAATTTAGTCATACTCGTATACTGTTACTGAGGATACAGCTGTTGCGTTTGAACCAATCTATCGTCTTAAATCCTCTTTCTTTTAAACCACTGGCTATCTTGCAATGTCCATTTCTTCTAATTTCATCTTATAGCACTCCAAGCTACAATTTTTCAATTGTGCTGCTTTCCCTGAGTCTCCGTCGTTATCACAACTCAAGTAAATTTTATGTGGTATATATTGGTACATATTGTGACGTCATTGGCTGTATACTCACCCCTTGACTGTGTACTACCTCCTTGACTGTGTACCTGTGGCCTGATTTAACAAGACAGTAAACGAAATTGCCAACACCAGAAACATCAGGTGTGAAATAAGAAGAGGGACATGGATAGTACACATTTTAAGACGTGATAGGGATAACATTAAATGTAGCACTCCAATGGGCTCCAGATGGGAGAAGAGCTAAAGGCAGGCCATAAACAACATGGAGAAGAACAACAGAGAAAGAAAGAAACCAACAAGGATGGACAAGTTGGAACATGGTCAGAACAGCAGCACAGGACAGGAAAGAATGGACAGTCAGCGTGGAGGCTTTATGCGACTTCTGCCGCGGAAAGATTTAAGGTAAGGTAATTACCTGCTTAAATTGTATTGTTCTTCTCTTTGGAATGTTAGTCTCTCGCTGACATGCTTCCAGTTTTTCTACTTATATTTCATTAAGTCATATTCGTAAATCAATAGATCAATAGAGGATACTTGTCGTTCGGTATAAAAAAATAAAACTATGATTACGTTTGATGCTTTGTTACTTCGCCATTTTATATTTAGACGGCATAAGATTACGTCAAAACATCACTCCGTGTAGTCTGTTTTTAAAACAACGACATCAAATTCATATAGTAGTAAGTCTGTTCTTTATATCATTAAGTCTAATTAATATGAAATGTAATTAAAACACTAGAATGTGATGTCAAAACTCTCTACCATCAAGTTATTTTCGCACATGTGATGCAATGTAAAGTAATTGATGTCGAAACGTCATGCTACCAAGTCGTTTTCTTATATCATTTTGTCGTATCTCTCTGTCATTTACTCAGTTTTAAATGACATTATTAGAAATATCCATAATACAGTTTGTCCAAGTTCGGTTTCATTCACTCGTTCATATAATACATAATACCGCTACGTTATAATACGTTGCCAAGACAATACACCGATATGTGGAGTTTATATATGTTGTGTTCCGAATTAATAAACATTCGCATTCGGGGTTTCTCGCTCCAGAATTTCAAACGTGATGGAGGGCTTACGAGAAATTCTACAGAAGTTAGGTATACCTCACGTTTTTGATAATTTCATGAGAGAAAACGTATCGACAGATATCTGATGATGAAGAGGTTGTACGTAGCGACGATTGAACTGAGGCACAAACTGAAACAACTTATTGATTCGAAAAAAAAAAAACAATCTTTCAGCAACTGGAACTTTGACTTCTGAGAAATCGCGCCTCTTTAGCCCATATTCACGCACTTCAGGAAGTAATGCTGGGAAAATACCAAGCAAAACAGATAAGTTTATCACTATGCTTTTTCTCTGCTTAGCACACACAGGACAAAAGTGTCCCTAACAGCTATGAATAAGAAGTTTTGAATAAAGCTGTATTAGGAAAGAAAAAAATTGTATTGAAAACATTTTGTCAAGTTTCAGAGGAGTTGCGCTGACAAACTTTGTCACGGACGGATGGACAGGCCATTAACAATATGTCTCCCCACTAAAGTGGTGGTGGGGGGGAGACATAATTTTGACGTTTTGTTTACCACAACGGACCGGCTCTCAACTGCTCTATGTGACCCAATCTGCTTTGATGTACAGGAAATAAAAATGACAGACTATAAGCTATGTGTTGAAAATGACAGTATAAACTCTGGAAAGTTGTATTTACACTGAGGATGTGTATGTCAAGCTTATATCAACATGATTTAAAAGTGCTTTATCTACACATGTAACGAAATGTATATGTACAAGTTAATATAACGTGTTTTTTAATGTAGTAATAGAGTGTACCGGTAAGAGCATGTTGAATATCCGGATGAACAAATGACGTTTACTATTAGTTTGAAATTAAACATGATTATTTTTGCTTTATTTATCCAGAGATTTAAGACGAATTCCTGTTACATATTATAATTTTAGAATCTTCAAACCACTGCAATCTCTTTTTTTTTAACAATTTTAAACGGAAATCTCCCATGTGTGTCCTCAAAATACCTCTAGTGCAGGTGCTGGTAATTACAAAAAAAAAAAAAAAACACCTGTCATTGTCACGCGGTATTTGGTTAGTGGGTTGTTAGCGGGAGACGTAGATTACTTTGTCCCCGAAAGTGTCTTAGATTGTAATAATAATGTGTAGTATGGCACAACTAAAAGGTACAATACACGCTATGTGATAAACGGCTAAATTACATGAATAATATACTGGGGTGTTTGCTGGGGGTACTAAGGCAGTGGCGGATCCAGGATTTGTCGAAAGGGGGGGGGGGCAGTCCGTAGAAAAAGGAGCCAATATACTTAAGGTTTGGGATAAAACCAAAGTGGGGGTCCAGAGGGCGAAGCCCCCGGACGCTCTCCGGTTTTAGGGCTTTTAAAGTTACCAAAAGATTGGGGTCAAATACTTCGAAGGATCAGAGCTTCTGTATGTCTGAGGGAGATAAGTTTTAATTCTTTACCTCACTGTAATTAAACAATACCGTATTTCAAGCTTAGTACATAGACATACATTGGCTGTAGAGACCCTCGGGCTCTAACAGTCCCACCAGCAGACCTCGACCCAGGGGTCATCATATACGGTACCATTTTTATGCACCAGATGCGCATTTTCGACAAATTATGTCTCTTCAGTGATGCTCAACTGATGTCCATCTATCTTGGACTTCTATATCCAACCCCACCATCCCAAATATCCCACCCCTACCAAAATATGTGTCTCCTTTACCCCTTTCGTTTTCCGCACCTCACACACATGACGACATGATGAGCCCCGCCTTGCCAGCAGACGAGACATTTAAAGGGTCTATGCATTGGAATGATATGTTATGGTAGAATAAACATCTACTCAAATAAATGATGTCCTGAAAATTTGACGACGATACTGACTGAATTAACAGAGATATTAGCGAAAAACTCTAAATCACATGAAAGGCACCCTCACTGCCGACTGGGGCCAGAGAGTTGGATGCTCAGAGAGTAGTATAAGGTCTTATGATTGAAGAAAGACAATAGATCCATTGTTATGGGTGAACAATGGGTATTGAATGTTAGTGCTCTAAAGACTATGGGCTATTGTTGAAAAGGAGAGATGTTTATTGTGAATTAGAAATCAATACAGCGTGAAAGGACACCTGTACTAAGAAAGAGGGGAAAAAAAATCATTACCTTGTGAAAAAGACGTCTACCATGTAGATCACAACTTTAAATTTGTCCGCAGATGAAACAAACACAAGATTTAAAAGACTATTCAGTCTGCCAACATATTTTTTTTCAGTTTTAAATGGTACATGGGAATTTAATTTATCTTTATACTAATGTCATATTGTGGAGTTTGTCCAAATACTGGGCCTTAGCTCAATGGGATTGATAAAAGAACAGTCTCATACAAAGAGGCGAAGTTAACATTGTGTCAAACGTAATCATAATCCAAAAAAACATATACAAAATCGAGTGTAGGGCAACACGGACCTCCGACAAAAGCGAAGGTAGGATCAGGTGCCATGGAGGAGTAAGCATCCTCTGCTGATCGGTCACACCCGCCGTGAGCCCTTAGTCGAAATATATAATATGATTCGTACAGAAATAAATACGACACTAATTTACAGTCTCGCCAGATGAATTATATGATATATTTCGTCAAGTGAAAAACACTGCACTATGTTCAACGCCAATGTGAAAAGTATAACCCGTTCATTTCGATGTATAGGAAACCTCATACACATAGAAGCAAATTTGTTGAGCTTCCAAATTCGTCTCTCACTTTGATTTTTCTTCCCATTGTTTTCAGTTTTGAATGTTACTCATAAGTTTCCTGTCAAATTTCTTTTAAAACAATAAAACTAGCAATTAAAAAAAAAGTTGGTAGACATTGGTAAGCTTCGCAAAAATCTATGAAATGATTTTGGTGATAGAAAAAATCACAATTTAAAAGATTCAATTAAAATTTATTGGTTTTTTTTTCCTATTCCATTTTTGCCCTCTTTGTCTCGTCCATGTGGAATTGGGATCTGAAAAAAAAGTTCATGAATTATTAAGTGAAACGAAAAGAGCGATAACTCTGTGTGTTAGCTAATCTTCATTTTGACTTACGGAGGGATGATGACCTCGGACTCATCGCTCGTAAAATTTCTAGAAATGTAACATGGTAACAATCATATTAGAATGTAAAAATTGAAAAAAAAATTGAACATGTGGATGGAAAAAAAAAAAGATTTTTACAGTGGTCTTGCCAGCTCCCACACATGACGACATTCGCGAGCAGCGTCATGGGCAAGCGTGAGTAAACTTTTAATTTAGCTTTTTCAAGTTGTTCTTTATCATTTTCCAATGAGCACTGGCAAATATTTGTTATATATGCATACAGTGTCGACTTTAAATAAAATTTACTTACTTACTTCATTTCATAATGAGAGAACTGATTGCATAGTACCCGATCATTTATTAAGTTCATTTTATACGATTTATTTTAACTATTGTCACAATGCCAGGAATTTGATCTCCCTTTCTGACGACAGTTGGAAAATGGTACTCGTATTTTTTTATCTCTTTAAAACAAAGTAAAATAACGAGTATGGAACTAAATAGTCAGTGTTGGTGAAGTTAAAAAATGTAAATTGATTTGTCATAGTAAATGCGAGTGACATAAAAAATGCTTTCTTATACCTCTATTCAATGTGAATATTCTTATGAATCTGAGAGAGCAAGTATGATTACATTGGGTTTTCATCTCGATGTTTACCAAACTGATTGAGAACAGCAATGATGATCACAGGACAAAGACTCCTTCATTCATGACATCATGGGGTGTAATGTTTTGGTTTTTTTGTATTCGTCTGTACTCGTTTTGCATGTACTGCTAAAGGCTACCAGGGTAGCTCTATCCAAACAAGAATTATCAGAATTTTTAATATTCACGATTGCCTTTTTTGCACGCATGTGCATGGGTGTTAGCAATCTCCACGCCTTAACCGTCTGCAAAGGCAAATCACTCAGGGAGTTCTCTCTAATTATCATATCACAATTATCCTTTTTTTTTAGCCGTCCGAGAAGATTGTTCGTCATTAACGGGGGTCTTTCATTAGAGTTCCCGATTTTGATTGATCATCGTAAGTTAATTCACAATGTAACATTAGGACGCAAAATAAATTTCAAAAACATTATGTTGTTCTCTTTTTTTTTCTTTTTTTGAAATATTGTTTTTTCAAAATTAATCCTTTAATATTACAACATTCTTATATGTAATCATTTTTAGTTTCTGATCGGACAGAAGATGGAAGATCATCTTTTTCCTCCTGTAAGTACTCCTCTTCCCATCATATTTTAATTCTCCCAACAAAAAAAAATTCCCCTTCCTTTTTTTTTACATGTTGAATTCATTATTACATGAAATAATTGATTCCTGTTTTTTATTTTTCAGCATGAAACTCCTCCGCTGGAGGCGGAAATGAAAAGGAAGAAAAAGAGGAGGAGAAAACAAAAGAAGAAGAAAGAGAAAAGGGAAGGAGAAAAAGATGTGATAATACCAACCGGTAATGTATTATTTTCATTTCATAAACGTCTCTCTCTCTCTCTCTCTCTCTTCTTCTCTCTCTTCTCTCTCTCTCTCTCTCTCTCTCTTCTCTCTTAACTTATTTCCTCTGAATGATTATGCATTTAAGGTTAAAAGAAAAATATGAAGCATTTTTTTTAATTGAAACGTTTCTATGGTTTACATAATTTCAGATTCACAATTCCACTCTCCAAGTAGTTTTGTAGTGAACTTTGGCGACCACCAAAACCAAACGGACATGTTACAATGTAACATTTGCAACCCCAACGATTTTTATGAACTGGTAGACCAGTTACTATTATTTTGTTGAAAATAAGACTTTCCCAATGCATTTTCATGTTGGTGAAAAACATATTTTGAGTGTCATTTTTATGCTATTGTAATAACCTTTTGCTTTGTGTAATTTTAGTCTTTTCAATTAAAGTACTGTCTTATAGCAAAATATTTTCATTGAATGAAAACAAACTATATATTGTTTTAGGAAAATCAAGAAAACCATGGATGAAACAATGGTTCAGTCACACCAGATAAATATTTCCATTTCTTTATCAAATTTCCTTCTTTGATTTGAATATTAATTATATACGGTACTGATTTTCATCATTATTTTACTAAATGAATTGCGGTTACGTTTGTAAGCGTTGCAAGACCCCCTCATTCACCAAAACGATTATGGTTAGTATATAATTGATGAATATATTATCAAAATTCTCTCTCTCTCTTTAATATCATATCACAATTATCTCTTTTTTTAAGCCGTCCGAGAAGATTGTGCGTACCACTTAACGGGATCGTTCATAAGTTCCCGATTTTGATTGATTTCATCGCAAGTTGAAATTCACAATGATTAGGACGCAAATAAATTTTCCAAAAACATATGTTTTCTTTTTTTTTTTTTTCTTTTTTGAAATATTTGTTCAAAATAATCCTTTAATATTACAACCATTCTATATGTAATCATTTTTTAGTTCTGGATCGGACAGAAGATGAAGATCACTTTTTCCCCCTTGTAAGTACCCTCTCCCACATATTTTAATTCTCAAAAAAAAATCCCCTTCGTTTTTTAACATTGTGGAATCATTATTACATTGAAATAATTGTTCCTGTTTTGTTATTTTCAGCATGAACTCCTCCGCTGAGAGCGGAAATGAAAAGGAAGAAAAAGAGGGGAGAAAACAAAAGAAGAAGAAAGAGAAAAAGGAAGGAGAAAAAGATGTGATAATACCACCGCCAAGGTATTATTTCATTTCATAAAACTCTTCTCTCTCTACTCTCTCTCTCTCTCTCTCTCTCTCTCTCTCTCTTTCTCTCTCGCTTAACTTTTTCATTTCTGAATGATTGTGCATTTAAGTTAAAAGATAAAATGAAGATTATTTTTTAAATTGAAAGTTCTATTTACATAATTTCAGATCACAATTCCACTTCTCCAAGTAGTTTTTGTTAAGTGAACGTGAGGACCACCAAAACCAAGATGGACATGTTACAATGTAACATTTTGCAACCCCAACAATTTTATGAACTGGTAGACAGTACTTATTTTGTGGAAAAATAAGACTTTCCCAATGCATTTCATGTTGTGACAAACAATTTGAGTGTCACTTTTTATTGCGTTTTCTATGTAATAACCTTTGCTTGGTGATTTTAGTTTTTGTCAAATAAAGGTTTTGTGTTAAAGCTTTCTGAAAGAATGTAAAAAATGAATACAATGAATGTTGATGTTTAAAATAAATTACTGAACTGGAAAACCAGTTGTTAGTTATTATATAATGAAGGAAATAAATTTTATCAGTGGATTGGAAAAAATATTTACCAACAGGAAATTGGTTGAATTAATAAGTAACAGACATGAACGAATGAATACTAATCCGACTGATGTCCAATGGAGTATTATTTTACTTCTTTTTTTTTCGGTTCATTCAAAAGAAAAAGGGAGAAATTGTGTTCACAATCCTTGTGTTCACATCCTTTGAACACTTCGTCAAAACAGATATCGATGCCCTTCAATACTAAAGAACTTACGATTTGACCAACATTTAGTTTCTTTTATTACTTTCCATAATGCAGTAAATTGAGAGTATGTTTTAACCCCCCCCCCCTTTTTTTTTTTTTACTTTAGAAAACTTATTTTCATGTTAGCAAAAGCAAAACTTTTGCAATTTGACAAAGCTTTTTAGGTCATCTGAAGATTTTGGCTTTAGTTGCAAGTTCTTTAGTCAAAAAACAGGACCCACGGAATCATATTTCTTTGCATAACATAAACATTAATGTACTTTTGTTTTGTAAACTTGATACGTAACTAGTAAAGACACACTGTCATCTTCTATCGATTAGTTCGAACGGGTGTTCTTTTCTCCCTCTTTTTCATTTTATATTTCCAATTAATTTTTTATTATCTTCATTAATTAATAAAACTAAAAGCTTTTCCAGTCCTTCTAAATATCGATTTTCTTTCCAATTTCAGTAATTTGCTTCATTAATTATGCGTAATAAAAAGTCATTAAATATGACATAATACCTCTATACAGGACGCCTGTACTACCTGTAGTAATTTTCCAGCTGACTTTTGAGATCCTCTTGGTATTAAGACCGAAAAAAAACGAAATTACAATCTTATTTCCACTCTGACACTAGAAGAAGAGAAGAAATGATGTCTGCACGTCTTCAACCTTTTGGGTAAATGGACGCTAGTCAAAGTTTCAGAATGGAGAAACGAGCCTAGAGTAGATCTTAGGGCATATCAACGTTCAAATGAAAACGAAAATTCCAACGAAAAGGGTATAAGCTTTGAATTAATTCAGTTCAAAATTGGGCTGGCAGGACTGACAAAGTGAAAGATACCCTTAATCAGAACGGAGAGGAAAGCTGGATCTGGGGCGTATAATGTGTACGTCGAAATATATATATATAAATAATGTACGTTACCAATTTTTATGCACCAGATGCTGTGAGGGATAATAATCCTTGTGTTTGATGTTCGGACAGTACTGGAAAACCGACAAAAGATTCGGAAAGTGACCTACCCAGAAAAGGACTGGCCTATTCGTCCAGTGGAATTTTCAAATGGTTTGTCGAATTTTTTGAGAAAATTAAACAGTCTTTCCAGAACGGTTGCGTGGAATGCTGTGTTGTGCGTGAAGATCACCAGAATCAAATGGGGATGGCGTCAATGTGAAAATTGCGATCCAGATGAGTATCAGCATCATTTATAAAGGCATTCAACGCTGAAAAAAATGTTTTGTCTTATTGTATTCTTCATGGTTGAACCGTCCGAATTATGTAAAACAAAGACCAACAACGTAGGTCTAATTATCATGACAATGAATTAGGTCTAATCAGGTATTGGAAATAGTGTGATTGCATAGCAATTGATGATAATGAAGAATTTGTACAGTATCAATATATATTCCAATTTGTTAAAAAAAAATAATAATTATACACGGTTCAGTGTTTATTGTATGCATATTTCTTATTATTTTTTTTTTGCATGACGCATATGCTTTCAAATATGACAAGTAAGTAAATACAAAAAAGGCGAAGTTAACCATTGTTGTCAAACGTGAATCATAATATAATTTTATTTCAAAATCCATTTATTGTATATGAAAATTTTCATTGAGAATTATCTTTAGACCAAATATAGAAAACAAAGAATTCATCTTCGCAATCAACGCTAGTGGTGCAATTTTTTTTTCTCAGTGAACGAGGCGTTCGACATGGCAGTGACAGCATGTCTGGTGATCCTGATCTTTATTATTGTTTACTTGCGCCTTTTCTCTTCTTAGATCGGTCAGCACTTCAAAAATATCCAAAACGAGATTCGCCACCCCACCATGACCGGCCCGGATCATGATCAGGGCCAAGAGACTTTCAAAAAAAGAAACTAAATTTCAGCACCCCCAATGCAGTTCGGCTACACTTGTTTAAACTTTTTCGTAATTAATCAAGTTCTTGATCCCACACTTATCTGTTGTATGTGTATTTTTTTTAACTTCTGGAATTTTAAATTACAAACATGGATTGTTCTTGGTCATCGAATAATTAGTTTCTGACTCAGTCTATGATTGACGACGCGTGAAAATTCGCTTTAGACCAGCTTTGAAATCTGTTCCACTGTTTTTTCGATCTTGATCATAATATTGCAGGGTAACTGTGACCCTCCCATGGCACCTGGATTCCTACCTTCGCTTTTTGTCGGAGGTACCGTGGTGCCGCTATACTCGATTTTTATATGTTTTTTGGATTATGATTCCACGTTTGACACAATGTTAACTTCGCCTTTTGTACGTAATGTTGTCACTCATATACGAAATGAAGATAAACTATGAGCCGGGAAAAACGTCAATGATCGATTTCAATCAAAAATCATTGATATTTAGCTTCGGCAACTCGATTTAACTTTCCATGAGTTCATGTAAATCAAATCAAATCTTTTTAAGTACTATACATAGCATCATACGTATATACCAAGGATAACCCATAAAGCTCAAAGGGCTTATTTCCATTGGAGGTCCTTATTGATGCACAGATTTTGTAGGTGGTTAGGGGTCATATGTGGAGGACACCGAAAGTACTCGGAGAAAACCGAATTCCCTTTGATTCCGCTTGAATTTATCAAATTCCATTAAAAAGGAAGGAGAGAGAGAGAGAAGAGGGGGGGTGGTATCATGTTAAGATTCATTCTACTAATCTATATAATCGGTTAGTGCGATTGTCGAGAACAGAATTTAATGAACAAATCGCGGACATGAGTTGGATGATGCTAACCAGGTACACAAAACCAATCATGGTTTTTTTGTTTGTTATTTTTTGTTTAAATCTATATTTATTCATATTATATTACCCTTTACAACCAATTGTCATATTCCCGCGTATTGAATATGACAATAACAAATTATACAATTGAACAATGACACATTATATGATAGATATCAATAAGCATATATGATTAAGTAAGATAATTTGCAAATTACATGTAAATGAAAACTGACTCACAAAGTTTAAGAAAGAGCTGAAATTAACATTATTGATAGTCTTGTGTATCTATTGTTCCAAAAGAGGTATCACGTCAACAACTGTTGCTAAGGAATTTCTTTACTTTGAAAAGGGGGGCAAAATTTTTTAACCATTTTTTTTATATTCCGTTCATTTATATGTCAAACCAAGTTCATGTGAATCAAATCGTATGCGGACAGGAAGGACTGTGCGGGCACTATGGATTTCAGATGACCATTGCGGAGTCATCATTCCATGGAGAGATTCTCAATATAATGGACGTCAGTATCACAAAATAAATGACTTTTCCGACATTGCTGACACCAGGTTTGGTCGTGAAATTGAAAATTCTCGCTTTGGACGACGAGTTACAAGCCGTTGATAATTTAATTCGTAAACAAGTCGGTGGGGGACAAAAATGACTACAACATCAAGATAATAAAACAAAAAGACCCTTAAAAATGAAGGCCGTTGACGTTAATTATTAGCTGACGTTCAACAATAAGTTTTTCCGCGGAAAAAAAGAAAAATGCTAACTCTAAGATGGCCATACGAGAATATGATTGATCGTGTGTAAAAAAGACCTTCAAAGCCCGGGGATATTATTGAGGACAGCCATTTACAACGCCAAATTTGAAACATGCCAAATGTTCCATGTCGTCCCATGGGAAGAAATGAATGCTGAGGCTATGATGGAAAGCACAGAGAATGTGTAAACAGCAATGAGATATTCCGTTCGATTCCATATGTCACATAGATATCGGTGCCATAAAATACCCAAGAGGTGGCAAAGGC
>CAJDSM010077665.1:460-10572 GCA_903981925.1 Ostrea lurida
GGCACGGTGTAAACTTCGACTTTTTGTATCTTACTGAACATAATTATTAGCGGCAAACTAACGACTCAAATTTAAGCCAAACGGGATGCTTTTAGCTTCTTCATCGTCCACGTCCCTTATTTATGTAGCATTAGTACATGTTGTAATATATACTATCATCACCTGCATATAGTCTTTATGTATCCCAACAGAGTCGATGTGCAAGATCTTTTTCTGCGTATGATCAGTTTTTAAATCGTGGCTATTGACAAATAAGTTGATGTTGCAGGGGTTTCAACAGTCACGTTCAAAATCGGAATTTTGCAAATTCTACGGTCGATAAAACGATCAAGTTTGGCAATACAACCTACCTTAGCGTAAAAAAATTGCTAGGTCATTCTTTATAGACTGTGTTTTAGTACGGATTACTCTGTTAAAGTTTACCTGACAAAGACAATAGCTTTACGGCGGGTGTGACCGGTCGACAGGGGATTTTTTTTCCAATGCAACTGACTCCACCTATAGTGCCTCCAGGTGTTTGTATTTACCCAATTCGTGTTTTGTATTCTGTTCTGAACGTATGGGATTGATCGTTGTTCGTTATTTTTCTTACGACAAGCAAGGGGTACTGAGATTCAATTCTTACCCGAATCCCCATGTCAATACACCTTGGCCCTACGAACCATGACCAACAATCATCTATTATTTTATTAATGAACTTTATTACAGAACTGCTAGGTCATATTTATGAAAATGAAAGGCAATTATGTTGTAAAGCATTCATATCATTCATACCGGTCAGCAGAGGATGCTTACTCCTCCATGGTACCTGATCCTGCCTTCGCTTTTGTTAGAAGGTCCGTGCAGCCCTGCACTCGACTTTCTATATATGTTTTTAAGATTATGCTTACGCTTAACACATTGTTAACTTCACCAATTTATATCATAAACATGTTTGTATTTTGAATGAAATTTGATTAAACAAACAAAATAAATCACAACAAGATGGATGATAACTTAATTGCTTCGCCAATTTATATACAATTGTTTGAACAAGTCACACAAAGATGTTCTTATATAAAAGTATGTACAAAGAACTGAAACAAATTCTTTTTAGGTTTGTACACCACAACTCTACATAGATAGGGGTAAAACAGCAAATGTTGAGTTACAATTCACTATACCTTACACCACCGTGGACATTATTGTAAACAACGTTAGCCAAAAACTGTCAGATTTGAATTTGAATACCGCAGTTCTCAACGAAAAATCATCATCATGCAGAGATAAAGATCAGAATATTTGTGATATAAAGGTCACAGGGTACACTTATAACGATCGACAAAAATATTCCACCGACGATTGGAAACAAGTCCATACCATTAATGTGTATGCCAGAGAGGACGGGAATTTTAAAGTCGTTGACAGGCATTTTACATTGCGACTGCAGACTGGGGGAACTCCTGGAGACGAAAATGAAATATTCGATACCATATTTTTACCAGATATACAGGTAAATTTTATATAAATATCTAATCTCCTTTACAAAGCAATATTTGATGAGCACATTATTCTTATATCCTCCATTTCTGTGTAACCCTTGATACGAGTATATATTTTCCTATTTGGGGATGAAAGTCGAGTATATGCTGTCATAGCTTGTCTATGCAAATGTGTAATGTTAAACATTAATGTGTAGGTGTATATTAATGAATCTACACATGAGTGGAAAGGCAGAAAGTGCGGAGCTTACACAGACCCACACATGTTATCATTTGATGGATGGTAAGTGTTTTTAAACTATTACTTTATAATACCTGAATATCACTGAAATATCTAGGATCTAAAGACCCTATCACACCAATCCACAACCTTACTATGATCTTGATTTTTGTACAAAAAGGCGAAGTTAACATTGTGTCAAACGTAATCATAATCCAAAAAACATATACAAAATCGAGTGTAGGGCAACACGGACCTCCGACAAAAGCGAAGGTAGGATCAGGTGCCATGGAGGAGTAAGCATCCTCTGCTGACCGGTCACACCCGCCGTGAGCCCTTAGTCGAAATAAAGTAAACGGGATTACCCGTAGTCAAATCTAGAAGGAAAATGACAGTCTAACAAAGGGTATGAAACAAATCAGTCAACATATGACTTAGTGATAATTTGTAATCGCAAACAAGGTCATTATAGCGACCGTAGAATTTGCGAAATGATGACTTTAAACGAGATTCGTTATAACCCTGCAGCATCAACTTTTTTGTTAGTAGTTGGTCTAAATCTTGACAGGTCGTAGTGTGGTCGTCATGAGGTTTTGAAGGTCGTGGCATAAACGTGGCGCTACGTAAATTTTGAACCTGCTCAAAACATTTGTAACGAGGTCGTGGTGAAAAATGAGCGTACTGGCAGCGTAATGAGGTCGTGGGGAAAACGCAGGGCGGTCGGGTACTGTCGTATTGAGAACGTTGTGAAGCTGTACTAAAATTCTTCCTAATTTATCGCCGACCACACTACGCTCCTACTACGCTCTCGTCACGATCATACCACGATAACATTACGACTTATACGATCTTACTACGATCACACCACGATGCTACCACACTTTCTGCGTTCTTAGCAGGCTCTTACTACGATCTTACTAAGGCCCAGTCACACCGAGCTTACGACCTAGCTGCGACCGATTTTTTCTATTATTTGGAAATCGTGGTCAAACCGTAGAAAGAGCGCAAGACCGATCACCAAATTCGTTAATTGTCAAAAGAGCAAAATATTTTACTATGATTTGTAATTAATATGCGGGATCGTTAAATAATAAACTCATACACGTGACGTCAATATAATACCATCTGTTCGATTACACTGTTGAAAGATGGCCTTAGAGTCAAGAAGCGAAATAAAAAAAACGGTTTGCACAGACTATTGATGTTGATTTAAAATATTTTGAATAGTAAAGACTCGGATAACACAAAACGAGCCCCAAAGACAGTTCTGACTGTCCTTATTCAGTATTTGGTGGAAAACAGCATGTCAACTGACCTCAACTCCTATTCAAGCCAGGAATTAGCTGATACTTTGAGGTCATTTTATACAGATGCCAGGAAGAAAAACGGCGACAACCACAAAATGTCAGATTTGCGTGGAATACACTTTGGTCTTGCTAGACAATTTAGCAGCGAAAATGGAATAGATATCATAAAAGATCCTAATTTCAAGAAAGCAAATAGCGTTTTTCTTGCGGCTTGTATCAATCTTAAACGTGATGGACTCGGAAAAATATAACACACGCCAGCTATTGAGGTCGAAGACCTAAAAACCATCTATACCAACTTCCCTCTTGATCCCGATACACATTTAAGTCTTTTAACCCCTGCAACATCAAAACACCTGTATAACAACCATTCCCTAAGAGCAACTAGCATAACCATTGTGGACGTGAATAGTTTTTCCAGCCGTGACATTATGTTGGTTTCTGGGAATAAATCGGAATCGTCATTAAAAAGCTACACTGGGGAGGTTGGTATTAACCGCAAACATGATATGAGCGAGGCGTTGTCTGCTGCGCTGATCGAAACGTCAGAAACCAATATGCAAGTCGTAGAATGTACTATAGACTGCGACGTAGTATTAGACATGTCCCCATACCAAATAGACGCTTTATTCGACAATACATTTCAACTCGAGAAAGAAAGCATTTTTCCTCTAGTTCTCTGAATGCTAAAGATTCTGTGTCAATTGAAAGTGTTGTTGCCAGTTGTAAATTTGTTCCGTACATCACAGGATGTAAAGGCAAAGATAACGAACAGTGATCAATCTCGTAAGTCCTAAATATAATACAAAAACAAGAGTTGGGCAATCACGGACCCCTGGACACACCAGAGGTGGGATCAGGTGCCTAGGAGGAGTAAGCATCCCCTGCTGACCGGTCACACCCGCCGTGAGCCCATAGTCTTGATCAGGTAAACGAACACAGTCCGTAGTCAAATCAGTGTGTGAAAAACGGCTTAACAATGGTTATGAAACACATCAGACAACATTTGACTCAATGATAGGTCATATTGGTAAACTAAATTGTTATAACGACCATAGAATTTACGAAATGCTGCCTTTTAACGTGACTGTTGAAACCCCTGCAACAACAACTTGTCTGTAAGTAGCTTGCCTCGATTCAAAAACTGATTATACGCAGAACAAGCTCTTGCGTATCGAATAAGTTGAGAGACATACACACCATATGCAGGTGATGATGGAATATTGCTACACAAATATGGGAAGTTGACGATGGAGAAGCTGAAATCGTCCCGTTTGTCATAAAGTTGAGTAGTTAGTTTGCCGTTAATGTCAATGTTCAATAAAATATCCAAGTACGAAGCAGACATGGAAGACTCTGTGGTGTCCTTTATTTATTATTATTTATTTATGATTTATTATTAGGATGTGTTGTAAATTTTAACATTAACAACAAGTAAATTGACATTGTTGATTGCAGTGTTACGACTTTGGTATTATAGTTGTTTTGAATAAAGTTCAATTAATCTAATTTCTGTGGGTTTTTTTTTTAATTCAGATTCCTCAGGATAATAAAGTTATTATGGACTGTTTAGGAAGGATGCATTACAAATTATCAGACATAGGCGACTTGGGGTGATAACCCTACTACGACCTGATAATTTGTGATATATATCTGCTAAACATTCCATAATTGTATATTATATATTGGAATATCAAAATTAACAATATATTTTTCTTCCATATCATTATGTTAAAATAGGCAAAATAAAATTAACATCCTATTGAATCTATAACGTTATATGATCAATAACATTGTTATTGCTAATCTTCCTCTGTAGTACATACGAGTGCCAACTAGATGGAAGGTATATATTGTACAGAAATTCAAATTTTACTCAAGAGGTAAGTATTGCTTTCTGATGATTTTAATGAGTTTGATTTTTCCTAGTGATCTGCCTTACTTTCCATATTGTGTGTTGTTTGTTTCAGGTACAAGTGAAATATCACATGTGTCACCCAGACTATTCATATCCCAGATGCACATGCGCAGTAGCTGTAAGGTCTGGGCGTGATATATTTATAGTGGACATTTGTAATGGTAGCACGGTTATAAACTTTCCTTTGTGTGAAGACAAAGTTCTGAAAGTAATAAGGAAAAAGGACAAACGTTATCAGGTATGTGATTGAATAGGTAAGACTTATCGTAATTTAACATTTACCAAAACAAATGTTTAATAGCCAATATCGTATGTTTAATGTTATCCACATACATGTAAGGCCAAAGATAGACTATACCTGAGTTTTAATACCACAGATAGTTTCATGATGTTAATTTGTTTAAATAGTTAAATTAAATTGTATATCGAAGTGAAAAGACCTTGCATGCTAATGATTGAATTGATTTGGTAGAGTTTGTACCGCCACGTTTAAAATCAGCATTTAGCGAATTATATAGTCATTATAACGATCTAGTTTAATTATACCACAATCCATTGGGTATAATGCTGTCTGACTGTTTAATGTCAAATGTTTTGATTTTCATTACGTATTACTCTATTTTCCTGATCAAGACTATGGATTAACGTTCTTTGACATTTTGAGGACCTTTTGAACTCATCAGTAAAAGTGTCAGGCAATCAAGATGTTTGGCATTGTTTTGTTTAAAAATGTTAAGATTCTGAGATCAATTTCGTAACTCCTTAAAGGAATTGGACAAACATTGATACTTATACAAGTATACTATTCATTATCCATTACTTTCTATTAATACGAAGATCATAAAATAGGAATAGGAATGTATTCTTGTGATACCAGATGCACATGTATCGCTAGATGCATTTCTGAAATGCAATCTCGGTATGAAAGTCAATTCTTGTTGTAGGTATTATTGCCAACGGGAACATTGGTGGATATATCACTTATTACATGGCCAACAATCACCACATGGCAGATAGACGTTGTGATTTACCCTTCGCCTTCAGATGTTGGAAGAACAAGAGGTTTATGTGGTGTTCTGGGCGGTGGTGTTAATAATGATTTAACTCCGCGAAACAGCACCACAGCCATTCACTGTAATCCTGGGTCGTCTCCAACTAATTTCTCAAAATCGTGGTGGTAACGCATCATTATACACAATTCTAACTAATGTAAATGAAAGAATGATTATGATGAAGTTTAGCAAAAATTAATGTGGGGGGGGGGGGATTCAGCTTTCTCTATAATTTTCATGGACAGTTGCAAAAGTAATCAGTAAATTATTAATATGTTTATTGAACAAAAATATCAATCAAAATAAACGAAATACAGCTATACATGTTTATTTTAGGACATCAGCCAATGAGGATTTGTTCAATGATAGCCAGGTGGTGTACGAAAAGCTGGTTTCTATATCAGAAACATCGACACAAGTTTGTAAATGTAATAAAGCAAATGATCGAATTGAATGTGAATACGGCACTTTTGATGACTGCAAATTTAAGGTTGGAAAGCAGTATCATTGTATTTTAAATCCTTCTGGATCAAGAAGACGAAAGAGGGACTTGACGCATCTCAAATATATAACAGAATATATGTCAGAGGTGAAGCCTGAAGAAATCCTACGGGTAAATATTAGACATATTATTATACATACTAATATCATATTAGTTAAGTGAATTTAGATTATACAATATTGTAATTTTTCTATCTGTTTACTTCAATGCCAGGCGAGATACAAAAGACAAGCAGTAGATGTGACAACACAGGAGGTAGCTTACAATGTATGTACAAAGGCGTTTGACGAATCTGAAGCCTTCAACACATGTCAACAATACGTTATTGACCTATCCAATACATCTATAGACAACTGCATTTTGGATGTCATGGTCAGTATGTCAATCTATGATGTGACCGGTCGACAATGGATGCTTACTCTTTTTACTCTTACTCTTAAGCTTACTCCTTATGTACATGTAATGGTTCAGCGATTACTCTCAATTTTTAATAAATGTTTATTTTAGATGACCGGAGACTATAATATAACTAAGATCCACATTGAAGCTGCTTTAGAACAATGTTCAATACTTGTGCTGTTCAATACCAGCTTTCAGACAGAACATCCAGATGTCGCATACATGGTAGAGTCACTTTGTCCGAACAACTGTAGCGGAAACGGTGTCTGTAGCGAAGGTAATACATTATACAATGCGCATGGACTACAGACATAGACATGTAATATACATGTATTACTTTTTCAAGGTGTTCAGCATAGTCCATATCAACACTTAGTTATTTATTGCTTGGTTGGTTTGTTGAGTACCAGGTTGTGTATTTTTTGACGTCCTATTCAAATATTTCTTTTGTATATACACGACAGGTAACCCCATTTACTTTGTTTCGACTACGGGCTCACGGCGGGTGTTACCGGTCAGCAGAGGATGCTTAATCCTCCATGGCACCTGATCCTCCCTTCGCTTTTGACGGAGGTCTGTGTTGCACTACACTCGATTTTGTATATATGTTTTTGGGACTATGATTACGATTAACACATTGTTTACTTCGCCATTTTATATCTGATATAAAAATGTCACCATTGTCGGTGCAGAGCTGTTAAATTTAGTCCTATACTCGGCACTTACGTGCTTTTATCGAGTTTTTTTCTCATACATGCTATCAAACAGGGCCTCGCCTTTTGTAATGTCATTCCAAGGATCTTACTATGAGCAAAGAGTATTGAGGATCCATTCTGACCCCGATTTGTATTTCAGGGTAGATAGCATGATCAGTGGATTGTCATTGCCTATTTATTATTTTGATATTTCTCATTTTAAAAACAAATATTACTTGGCTTCCTTATATTTATATGAAAGGGTCAACATTTTTTTTTTTACATTTGTTTACTTCTTGGGAACTTCATATAGCATTCTAATTTTAAATGTTCTATTAAGCATCTTTGCGAAATGAGGGACATAAATTGAAAACTGCAAAAAATTTACCAAGGTTCAAAGGAACTTCCCCGTACTATGCTAATACCATTATATAGTTTTGAGATTAAATTAATTATTTAGCTAGTATGTAAAGCGAATGCCGCTATAAAAATTAGTAAACGATGCAAATAGATATAGAAACTATCGTAACCCTTACTAGCTACCTAAATAATGAATATTTTAAGTAAGAAGCTAGGTTATCGTAATGCTTTACGTTTCATGTTAGTAGATTTATTTTATCTGAACCTCCATGATTAAGAAATAACTTGTTTCGGAAAGCACGCGCGTCTGGTAACATATGCCCGATAATCTGACAGTAATCCGGATTGTCATAAAATTTACTGTTTTTGCTACGTTTCAATAAACCCTCCTCTATGGTCACAAACCATGTATGTATTTCAAACTTTCAGGAATATATCATCTTTTAGTGTAGATTCAAAATAACACAGTTAAAATTCAATATAAACCCAGCAGACATAAAACGTCAAAAAGACGTCTTTTTTAGGTTGAAATCCTGTTATGACGTCAAATAACAAAATTACAACGTCGGAAAGACGTCCTCTTTAATACGGCATTTCAACGTCGTAGAACTAGGTTGTTTTTACGTCATATTAATGTCCGAAAACATCAAAGCGGTGTCTGTTTACGATGTCGTGAAAACGTCATAAGGATACGTTCTTTTTACGTCTATCTGACGTCAGTTGACATCATAAAGACGCAATAGTGTGATATTAAACATTTATTGTCCTGAAAAGACATCAGGGATAAGACGTTGAAAATACGTCAGGTACGACGTCAAAACAATTTGCAAATATAACCAAGAAAATACATCAACTTAACGTAAACCTGACGTCTTTTCAACTTAAAAATAACCACGTTTGCCTGCTAGGAAGGTGTGGGTTAGTCGATTTTTAGTGTTTGTTATGTTAAAATTATGTCAAAAACAGTAACTTTTAAGAAAATACGAATTATTGCTCCGGCTTCGGACTCTATATTCAAAAGACGCATGTGCTTTTCCCGAAGCAAAAGTCATTTCCATATACAGAAGGCCTTGAACATTTTTTTAATAATAAAATATAAGATAACATAACTATATTTGTACGTGCGGACAGGGCCCGATGTGCTATGCTTACGGTACCCATGCAGCTCTTTGATTATTCCCGGGATAGAGTTTCTGACCCCAAGCCGGTGCTATACTTGGCACATAGTAATTATTTGCAAAACACGTCCCCTTTGATGCTAATTATACTAAATTGAAAATTAATAGATATTTTAGGAATAATATAGTACTTTACAATCATGTAAATTTAATGATCCCAGGAACAGGGTTTTGGTATCAGGATGGGGCCAAAGTTGTCAGTTTTGAACTTTGTGAGAAATAGAACATTTTGACTTGTTTAAGTACCATTCCGCTTTACTTTTTTAGTTTAGTATGAAGTATCTTTTGGTATATTGAACAATCAGTTATATTTTACAGGACTCTTGCACTTATGGAACCTTTGGGGCTGGGAAAAAAGTCCCAGACCTAATGAATTTTCAAAAGGTTTTCTTCCCTGCTATTGCATATTGATTTAAAAACTTAATCAATTGTGATAGACAGCAAGAAGGAGTGTACTAAAATTGTAAATTTCATGATCCATTTGGCTGTGATTCTGACCTTGGTTACATTTCTTTAACCTCCCGTGAGACGAAACACCTCTGATGTGTCAAGAGGTTCGTGTTAGCCCAACTCTTGTTTTTGTATTCTATTTGGGACTTACAAGATTTATCACTGTTCGAAATATTTGCCTTTGCCGATATTTTCGTTGGAAGGTGTGTTGTAGCTTTTAATGTGATTGGTTGCAACACTTTTCCATATAGCGATATTCCCCAATAAAAAATCCCCTTTTCAAACACAAAAAGGCGAAGTTAACATTGTGTCAAACGTAATCATAATAAAAAAAAAACATATACAAAATCGAGTATAGGGCAACACGGACCTCCAACAAAGCGAAGGTAGGATCAGGTGCCATGGAAGAGTAAGCATCCTCTGCTGACCGGTCACACCCGCCGTGAACCCTTAGTCGAAATAAAGTAAACGGGATTACCCGTAGTCAAATCTAGTTGGAAAATGACAGTCTAACAAAGAGTATGAAAGAAATCAGTCAAAATATGACTTA
>CAJDSM010077674.1:88-11679 GCA_903981925.1 Ostrea lurida
GAGACATAAAATGGCCCAACTATGATTTAATTTGAATTATATAAACAATTTAAAGAATAAACAAGAAAGTTTTGATGATACATACATGCCCCCCCCCCCCCGGGTGCAAAATCCAGAAATTGGCGTTATTCATCGTGCCGGGCTCCCACTGGACCCAGAATCCTTTTTCGCCCACTTTCAAGCGGTTTGTTGTAACCACACCTATTTTAGGTCACTGAGCTAAACTCAGTGACCTATTGCAATTGGTCTCTTCGCCCAGTTGTCCCGTCGTCGTCGTCCGCCGTGCGTTAGCAATTGAACATTTTAACTTCTTCTTGCATAACTACCTAGTCCAATTTCTTTGAAATTTTGGGTATTGAAGCTCTTTGGGACAAGGGGGGGCACATAAATTTGTAATCTTCAGGTTTCTCTTTGCACCCCTGGGCCTGGGGGGGCGGTGTGGCAAAACTGCCCAAAAGTGACCACATTTCAAAAAAATCTTCTTCTTTACAACCCCGCACGGTGCAGGCCCTCCTGATCTGTCCTGTGTATTGGATATTTTAGAGGTCAGAATGCAAAAACGGTAAAATGCATAAGGCGTTCATCCAAATAGGAGATTTTTTAAGGACCTCATGTATTTCTCTTGGACAATAAGGGGGTTGCTTCTGATCTCAGCCCTAAATTATATGAGTAGATTCCGCGTCTATAGAACAATAAAGGGCTTGATTTGATATCCCGAATATATACAATTGTAATTGATTAGTACAGCTTCTTGAAAAACAAATATGAATTAAAATAATAATAACAGCAGGGATAATGGTAATGTCGGCCCCTCTATCCTCTCACCAAAATTGTAAAGTATCTTTTGCCAGTTGATCCCCGGGACTTTACCGGTGTCAAGTCGCAATAAGTTCCTGACTGCAATCCACAGTAAAGGTTCATAGATGCTGCACTTAATATAAAAAAGGTCGACATGTACAACCGCCCACAGACTTATGGCTTGGCCCAACAAAAGTGGAATTTATACTCTATTTACCGTGATAAATATGCTGTATTACCTGTCATCTCTCAAAACATTTTGAAAAACATCTTTCTCTTAATGCTATGTACAGCTCAAATTACAAACTAAATACGATGCTTTGACCAATGGACGATAGAAGGGACACGCTTTTCCTATCTACAAATTGATAAAACATTTCGTGACCCTTAGGACGACGACGTAGGGCCGTGCCCGATAACTCAGGTAGATTTTCCTAGAGATACAAGCGTCTCCTTATAATTAATTATTCTTAGGCATCAATAATCCTATAAACAATTGTAAGATACTGTCAAGGTCGTACGACTGAACAGACTCGTTTTCCGGATATACTGAAAATGTTTACGAGGCTTGCCGAGTATTCACACCCATAAATGCATGATAGTTGATGTAGTAAGGATGTTTGTTATTACAATTAGAAAGGGAAAGTTGACGAATTGCCAAAGGTGTAGAAGTCATCATCACGCTTTTATTGAGTGATAGTTGTCAGTCTGACCATTAGAGTCAATGTAAGTTAAGTATTCCAAATATGAAGGCAAGAACTCAATGTCAGAGTTTCTGTTGGTGTCGCCATTTATATCCGAATGTCGTCTTCGAGTGGCTTATATTACAAATGACATTATAGTACGTGAATTAAATTTATTCTGGATTATTGTTCTCTCGTAATTTCAAACATCTCTCTCTAGTTAATTATTACCTAATATATTGTTCGTGAAGTCCTTAGAAGACAACGGCAAGTTTTATCTGTTTTTTATCGTCCAGTTAGCTAGCAGTGTTTCTGTCAACTATACTTTCTTCTTGATAATGAAATATGACTGAATAAAGTCTGGCTCATTTTAGGGGGTCACACTATTTGCCATAGGGAATACAACGGGCGCATTTTGATTTGGAAGGTACCTGGTGTCTCGAAAAGACGTACGATATAAGTGATGTAATCTATAAGATAACCCAAAACAATGTTTCATCTCAAGAGGCCATCCGAATATCCATTGATGTGTTACTTTACGCAAGTAAATTGAATATCTGATATCTTTGTGATTAATGCAAGAATAATATAATCGGAATTGTCCATTGTACCAGTGAAAACTAATACTTCTTTCTCACACCTTTCATTGGTCCGCACTCTTATTGCAGATTTAATAATTATCCTCTACAGTGTCGTCTTTTTATTGACATTTCTGTGAGTTCCTGTGCATAGAATTGTACGGACGATTGTATTCTGCGACTCTATCTTAGACTTATTAGCATTTCAATCACGCTTGGCGGACGATATCTTTGGTTATTATGTAATATCTTATCCTTGTCTCATTTCTTAGATCGTATTCACCGTTGAAAAGTTATGCTTTTAAATGTGATATTCGACTTTATCATCTTCCGACTATTGAACTTATATGAATTGTTTTTCTTCATATCTCTTCCTTTTGTATGAGTTCCTATCCTGCCATTTGTACAGAATTTGTCCATCTCTCCTTTTCTCTCTAAAATGCATGGTGGTCTTATCATTATATCTATCTTTCCGCTGCGTAAGTCTCCTTCCGTGTCGATCTCGTGTGTACTCGTGGCCATGATTCAAGTGCCTGGTATGGTGCTTTCGTGTTTATGCGTTTGTCGTGATATTTGCTAATTCATCCACCCATAGATCTTGTGATAGAATCCTCGTGTACAAAACATTGCTATGTAATAATGTATTTTCCAACCTTTTGATGATGAGGCAGCTCAGGCGCGACTATATACTTTTAGTGTTCTCCGCTTTTGTGTAACTGAAGAACGTCTTCTTTTTATAAAAAGTAATGCATATTTCACCCATTTGTTTTTAAATTCGCTTCCTTTGTCAATTTTGATTATTTTTGGTTTTCGCCCTTTCGCAAATATTGACCGTAAGCCTTTAATTACTTCTGCTGCCGTTTTCTGTTTTAGTGGAGCTGTAAAAAGAAACCTTGAAAATATGTCTAGTAATACCAAGATGTATTGAATTCCATCATTGTGCTTTGAAATATTTTTTACGTCCTGTAAATCTGCATCCCATATAGAATCTATTGAATCCGTAATAATATGGCGTTGCAAAATGTCCTTTGCACTCTTTTTTGCAGCGATTATGAATCCGTGTCAGATAAAAATTGTTTGATTCTATGCAGGCCAATTTTATGTTTGCCTTTACGTTTCACAACTTGATATAACTTGTATGGACCATTAAAAGCTGAAGGGTGTTTGGTATTCGTCCATATTTTCTTTAGATAACGCTCTTTCTCTTTAGACAGCATTCTTATTACTGACACGTTTTCGTTTTAGACAGAGGATTTTATAACTTGCGCAGACTTATGTTCTGTCTTCTCGTCAGCAGGCCACTGGGAACGAACTATTACTCTCTTTCTCACCCTTTCTTGTCCGCTATTGCAGATTTTATAATTTCCTCACAGTGTCGTCCTTTTTATGACTTTCTGTAGTTCCTCGTGCATAGAATTGTACGGACATTGATTCTGCGGACTCTTTAGACTTATTACTATCAATCCCGTTGGCGGACGATATCTAATTAGTTATTATGATATTAATCCTGTCCGATTTTGATCGTATTCACTGTTGAAAAAGTATGCTTTAATGTGAGGATTCGACTTACTCTCGCCTCATCCGACTATATACGTTTATATGAATTGTTACCTTTTTTCTTCTTTTGTTGACTCTCTGTGTTTGAGGTTGGCTTCCTTTGCTCTTCTTAATATGTTGTATTGGCTTTTCTGTGGTTCTTATGTATACGTTATGTGAGTCATGTTCAAGTGGCTGGTATGGTGTGTACGTTTGTTTGTTGATATTTCCAATGCGTCAATCTATATGACCGTTCTTTGCCACAAAATTCTATGTAAATTGCTCTCTCTTGTCTGATGTACACTCGTTCGCCTCCAGACACTACTTGTATCGCGGTCCCTAAGAGCGGGTTTACCTGCCGATTTACGTGTCTTCGGAAATCGGTCTCGTGCTGCATGGCATTGGGCTATTAGAACTCTTTTTCTTTAAAATTCGCGTTCACCCCATTTGTTTTTAGCTCTCGCTCTTTTACTTAGTGCCATCGCTTATTTTTGCGCGCTTATAGATTCCTTTCGCAAAATAAATTAGACGTACAATTAGCCTGTTTTTTAACGTTACTTTCTGCTGCGTTTCTTGTTTTAGTGGAGCTGGTAAAAATGAAACCTTGTAAAATACATTCTGTGCCTTTGTACCAAGCATATTACTAGACTCCCTAACTTTTCCTCTTGACCAACGTGCTTAGTCAGCTAATATTTTTTACTCTCGTGGGATACTTCCCTCCCGCTGCACTTCCACCCCACCCATTCGTGCACTCCATTTTTCCTGAATCTTTGTATCTCGCGCTAGAGAACGTTGCTTAGTAGCGACACTTTCCACTACTATCGCGTCGCTTCAACAACAATCTTGTCCCCTCTTGCACTCTTTTTTGCGAGTTGCATTCCCGTGTCAGAGAACAATCCTATCGGTTTATTGGATAATATACATCTCTCCTCGCGTCCATCATTTTATGTTTGCGCTTTATTTTTCTTCTTCACAATTGACTCTTTATTCAACCTGTATATCCTATTATGTATAGGACCATACATCTCGCCGCAGGCTCCTTCACTTGTCGTGATAACACTCTCGCGCCTATTCGTCCATATTTCTTTAGATAACGCTCTTCCTCTTTATACGCATACTCTTTCTCGCGGTGTGTGCGTGTGGATTGCATTCACTCAGTCTCATCCGATTATATTAGAGACTTTCTCTAAACCTCGCGTGCTGCACCTTTAACTGTCATAGACTTATCCCTCAGTCAACGGTTCGAACAGGGTTCCCGTCCAGAGCGACACACCACACGAGTGTGCCTATACTCTAAAGCTACTCGTGCTGTGATTCCGAGAAAATACGGGGTGATCTCCATAGTTTTTACTCGGTCATGTCTAGCGACATAGTATAATACACTCACGCGCCGCCGCGCGGCTTGAACCATCCCCTGGCCGCTTCATTCCCCCATTCCATCGTCCCTTGAATGGTACGCATCTCTGCTTGCGCATTACTCGATCTCTGCGCATCGGCGCACGTCAGGGTAAGGGATTGCCTCTCTTGCATGTTGTAGCCGCTCAATCCTTCTGCAATACACACCCTCGGTAATCACCCTCTCAGCAAGCCGGTCGCATATCAAAATATCTGTATTAACATAATAATAAATCTTTGATGATCCGGACATTTAATTTTTCTCCCTGGTTATGGTGTCTATGTCTCTCTACATCCCTCTCATTCCCCACAGCTGCTCATGCGATTGACCTGTCCCTCAACGCTGACAACCGTCAGTGTGCGCAAGTCGGTGGCTCGCGACCTTCCCGAATATAGCTTGTGGCATCGCTTACGTGCTCTTCAATTTTTTTTTGTTTTACATTCCATTCCAAATATCGCTTTCCACAGCTTCATGTCTACCATTGAAAGTCCGGGGTGTAAGTTCGCTTTTTTCTTATATTATATACACCATCCTCCGGGACTGTATACATAGTACTCTAAGCCGCCTTATATCATATCTGATCTATCTACTGATTATACGGCGCCACTTTTGAATGGCGCTTTTTCGGTATTCCTCTCTCTCTTCTTAATCTTTTTAAATCACAAAAATGGAAAGGTCATGCTTTTAATATTTGGACAGTCTTCTTATATGATTGATGGGACTACGCTCCTTGGATTGATTCCAGCGTGTTTGACTGGCTGCGTTCAGCCCTCGAGTTGCGTTTTTGCCACTTACTCGTATTACAATAATGTTTCTTCTTTTATACAAGATTCTTACATGAAACCTTTCTCCGTTTTAATGGACATCTCGAGCATAACTGTGATCACTTTACATTTCCTGGGCCATAGCTCTGACCGTGCTGGAACTATTCCTCGCCAACTGCTATAGCCACTCACTTGGACGTGGGTCCTGAAGTTACTTCCGCTCTTTTCATTCTTTTTTTTTCTAGAGCATATAACCTATGTACTCTATCTGTCATATCTCGCATATAAGCATTCCCAGCTCCACAGTACCATAAATGTCACTAGCTCAACAGCAGCAGATCGTGGTAAGTTCCCCGGACATAGGTGGGTGACTTATTATCTTTGCATCGCGGCATTTTTTTAATATTTCATGCCTCTCCAATCTCCCATATTTATTACTGAATCCGTCTCATTTTTCTAGCAAAATCAAAAGTGTGCACCAACAGATTTTTCTCGTCTCTCGTTTTATATATATAATATGTTCCAAGAGTTTTATTGACACATGGCATTCTCAAGGTTCTATACCAACGTCCGTGGTTTTCCTTTTTGCCTTTCAATATCGAATTAACATTCAAAACAATACAGCTTAATGTCTTCTTTTCCACTGTTGTATACGATGTTTGGCAGAGTATGTAATAGCCAGGGGTTAATTGCTCCTTCTTGATGACGGTCTATTTGAGATTAGAACCCTATAGTCTCTCGTATCTGTGGGAATGGCTCCAGTCATTTTGGACGAACTTGAAGACACTCAATATATCTGCTCCACCGGTCAAACCGTGTGTTCTCGGCCATACCCGACAGCACGCTCATCCTCGCTTATTCTCTCTAATAATTTGGACCATTTCTGCTCTCTCGTGTATTCGTCCCTTATACGCTTCCGGCCTGGTGTGATTATCGATCACTTTGGCTCCAGTAGTTTTGGCAGACTTTAAAGATACTGATATAGTCTAGCCCCAATCTCGCTACATGATATGGCCCCTGACCGCTAAGTCGTTGCTGACAAGACTAAAAAATATAGTTTATATAACTCGTTTCTGGCATAACGATAAAATACGCTCGCAATGTTATGTCTTCAGTGAGGGCCTCCGCTATGCTTAACGGCACGACATTGCGCCTCGTGATGAGCTCCTCGCATACTCTCTTAAGTACTTCTACCAACGGACGGTTTTTACGCACCTAGACTATCTAGATGTCCACTCTTACACTTTCGTGGCCCCATTCTACCCTTGCTGGGTGACTAATTGCCTTCGGATTGGACTCAGCACCTTATCATTTTATTACCCGAACCAGTGCCGTGGTGGCTTGCTCCCAAGCTTTCATTTTACGATTCGCTCTCTTTATCTAGAGCCAGTGACTTCTTGAGACAACTATCTGAAAACTTTTCTCCCCACTGTGGTCCGGCCCCCGAGCGCTAATGGATTGGAAAAAAAAACCTGCATCGCATCCTAATCTTTTAGACAGAAAAATGTGAAGGCAACGAAGAGTGATCCAACCTCAGTCCCATAAATAGAATTCACATTAAGAGTGGAGTAAACACGGACGTCACTTCATTAATCTGACATACTCTTCTCTCAGATTTTATCCTACTTTCACGAATCTTTCGTGGTGCCCGATTGCGCTCTCTTCCAAGCACGATCTTTATTGCACAGAGAGCGCATATCATAATATTGATTCCCTTTCGTGTGCCCCATCTCCACCTAGTGCCATTGATGGTACTCCATGATTTGAACCACTTTTTACCCATATCCCGGTCCTCATTCCTGGAATTTATTTCAACTGTGTGATAGCTGGATACCCTTGCGAGACCCATCTCTCCTATTCGTATATGCCTGGACTTGCTTATTATGTGTTGCACGCCTCGCTTTTCTGGGCAGGAACTGTCCAGAATATTTCCATCTCCGCCATCCGTCTAATTAGTGTAGACTCCCTACTGGTGCTCCTGCTTATAAGATCATCATTGTGAACAAACACTCATCACATGCGTTTAGTGACTGCTTGGTCAAGAAGCTTTCATGTATATCAAGGGTTTTCGGGTATTTACCCACTTTTTGGGCCCAGTGGTCTTTGGCCCATGGATTGCGTCCTTTCTAACGCCATCTCAATTACTCTACGCATCTTGCTTCGGCCGAGTTGTGCTACCTCAGCGCTTGCGACCATTCGTCGTGTTGGCTTTCGAGCAGAGACCCACTCCAGTCGGGCAAACAGCTCTTATAGAAATCTCAAACGACTCTACTCCAGACTCACAGTCTTAATTATCTGCAGACGTTCTAGTTGCTCTCCAATATCACTATATCAATCCCATACGTATTTAATATAAGACACGCTTTTCCTCGTCTTACGTCTATGTGCTGGTGGGAGTCACTCTCAACACATCACAATCAACACGAGTCGTCCTGAACTTATTAGCGAAAACCTGCCTCTCGATCACAACTCGTAGTGATCAAATATCACAGCTCTTGCGAATCTTCTGCTGACAACCAAGCACCAATTTCGATGAGTGTAAGATCTATTGTGCTTTCACCTGCCGCTCTCATAAGCATCTATTTCAGGCAATTTGACGGCTAGGTTATATACAATATGCTCACTCGTGTGTGGGATGAGGCCACGTGAGGACTAAAGTTATCAGCGACAATTTGTGCTTGGAACACTGACTTCCCCGGCCGACTGCTACGGTCTCTGCTAAGCTCAATTTTGTGCGTTTTTCGCGTTTACGTCATTTTCTGAATGTATTTTCCATGTTTCCTTTCTTGAGGCACAAAGAAAGCTTTTTCTACAATACTATGGATTCGATTGTTGTAAATAGAAATATAAAATTTCCGGCTCTGCTTGTCTAGCTCTCAGAGCAGCGTGTTTCCTCATGCTTTAACTATTTGTCCCTCTTGGCGGCTCTTGGGTCGATAGTGTACACACTGATCTCTGCTATTACGGTAAACCTCCAGCCATATAAGTAGGATTTCATTGATATACCATATCTGATTCTTCTCCATGGCAAGAGAGACACCTGCATGACTGTAGGATCCATTGGCTGCTCGTTCCTACCTAATCCTCCCGAGCGGCTTCGCTCCTTTAAACCATTACGTGATTATACTTCTCCCTCGCATCTCCAAATTTATGTCCCATGTGACTCGGTCCCCTTTCGTGATTTTCGCAGCGACCTTGCCACTCGGACCCTATCCTAACAGTCAGGTCCGCATGTCCTATGCTATTCACATCTGCTCATACATCGTATCTGACCGCTTACAATCCTCTTCTCTCCCTCCATCCCCCCCTGACAAGTCGGACGTTCTTCACGCGGATTCCCCCATCCGTATGGCCACATATAACAACACATGTTCAGCCATCAGCTCCGTGTGCTTCATACGTGTGTGACACGGATGAACGCTCTGTTCTACAGCAGTGCATTACGGCCTGATATTAAACAGCTTTTCTCAAAGATCAGCATGGAATTTAGAGTGTGTCTTTTCATAGATGTGTGTGGCCTATGACATGTGTTATTCGTTTAGGACCATCTTCTCTCGTCGTGCGAGTGCTCTCTTCCCATTCTCTCTCTCTGGTGAGAATTCAGAGCATTAGTGGTCTCTCTTTTGCTCTCTCTTTTTTCCAAATTTACGTCCTCCGGGCGGTAGGGGAACCACCAGTCGGGCATGAAAGTTTTCAGATCATTTTGCAACCTGTGGGATCGTACTCAAGGAACTTAAAACTGACCCTATTCTCGTCCTGCTCCTGAGCAAGTGGTGCTCTCCGCGGTCTCGTGAGCTTTCTCGGGGGGTCAATAGGGCGTCTCACACGGGCGTTCTGACCTACCACCTCACCTCCGTTACTCTCTTCTTCCTATTCGCACTGCAATAGTGTCCCTGATACAATATGCCCCAGGTTCTCGAGGTCGCCTCACTGGAAGGCCGTATCAATTATTCAGAATATCGGGGGGAAAGAGAATGCAACTAAAACATTAAAAGCTATCTGATATAAAAAGACGTAACAGGCATATACAAGTAATCGAGACGCTGAGACTACTCCTTACATATCTTAACTCTCCCGTGGAAGCATAATCATACAGATAGGGGAGAGAGACAAACTAGAGTCTTCAAGACCGGCTGGAGCCACAGCTTCGATACGATAGGGGAGGAGACAAAGATAGGCTTAAGTCGACATCTCCACTCTCGACTTCGTTATAGGCCATAGACCACGAGGGGGTTAATTAGCGGCTCCGTGGCCATACTCAACAGCTTACCTCCTCTTTCCATCAAGAGGACAAAATGTACCCCCTGGGCATATACGGTCCACTCGCCCACGAACATGCGCTATAACTACCTAGTGGAAAGATTACATTAACCTGTGATATACGCTTATGCAATATCTGAAACTAATAATACTCCATGTGTTTCCACTAACAGAGTCTCACTTTACCGCCTCTCGATCGGCACCTATTCCGGGATCACCTGTGAGAAATCAGCATTGTGTCCATAAAACCTCTGGACAACCGATTGGAGCTACCTCGATCAGAGGTGGTGGTCACCAAAACGAGCACTGCTAGATCTTCAGAACAAGCACACCACATCTGTTGTCGCTACACATTACATGAGATTTCGCCTTAGAAAACCAAAACGATTTGGGAACATGTGCTTGTACCCCATTTTGGATATAGAGCAAGCATCACCATAGTCAGCTCAGATGTGCGACAAACACATGCCGCATGCCAAAATTCCATTAAAACGGGACATTGAGACGATAAATACGAGCAGATCATTATTTCGACGGTGACCCTACTGTAGCTTTTAGACTTGTATCGGTGGATTACGCAAGTGTAACTTGTTCAATCGCTACCACAAATATACATTGGCACTTTGATTTACACACACAAGCAGAGGAAAATTACTTTCAGGCCACGTCCAGGCAGTGGCTACATGCATGGGGGAGGAATAGCTTCAGCACTGTCAATTCCAGATTTATGTTTGATCGTGATAGCAATTCCTCTGAAAGCGAGGACAGTTTACCTGTAAGCATCTGTATAAAAGAAGAGAAACATATATGTAGATATCTCTCGACGTATTACGTGGTCAAAACGCAAACTTTGATGTGGATAAGGAACTGCGCAGACATTCACTACCAGTAGCTCGACTCGATGGGCCGGTATAGCTCATGCCGTACGGTCTGCGTACTTTCTGTTGTGGCTTCTAATCATAAACGACGCCCCCGTCTTTCCTCACCTTCCGCACTCGCCTTACGCTCTCTTTCTCTAGTGATTTACCTCATTGATGTACGGGTAAATGCACTAGGAATATTATACCCATCTCTAGCAACTGTCATAAAAAAAATTGAAGTGTTATGTTTGATGGGAAGCTGAGTCTCCATAATACTAGTCCCTCTCTAAAACCGCTCACAACCAAGGCACTTGTTACTTTTCCTACACTCAATTTGAGGAATGCTAAAACAAAGCCGCACTACAGGTATTGTAAATGACTCCTAACTCAGTTACCACACGAACTGAATAGTCGTCTACGAGGGAATGACAATTGACACCTTTTGAAAATCTATACCATAAAAATCCCACAAGTGGGTCATCAGTAGTATTATTCTATGCATACAGATATTTGTTCTATGGCATATTTCGCTTGACGCAGAGTGCCATTCTACAGCTCCCCACTTACCCATTCCCAAGGATTTCATTCAACACTGGGGGGAGGGGGGGCGAGGGGGCGCGGCACTTTTCGAAGCCGATTTGTCGCTGACGATGTACAATTCCTTCCAAGCGAAGTAGCTTTCAGATTAGAAAATCGTTCTCGGCTTGGGAATTTTC
>CAJDSM010077680.1:8401-19554 GCA_903981925.1 Ostrea lurida
CTTCATTGGACTGAAGCGTAATGTATATCTAGCGAGCGATAAAGAAGGCGTATGACAGTTGCGGAAAATCCTGCTTTCCTTCATTGAAAGATGACTGACTTTTATTTCATACAAAGGCTACAGTGTGCCTGGAAACTGACAAAAGATAAAATAAAAGTCAATATCAGTAGTATACTGTCATATTGTTGTCTTCCACTCGACTTTTATGGTCTTCGGGAAGAGTTATTGATTACGTATATAACACAGTTTAAAACATTTCCATAATCTACTTATACAGATGCTGACCAGTTCTAAACCTCGCTTAAAAGCAGTCAAGTAAAGCAGCTACTAATGACTGCTCTAATTAAACTTAGAAGCATTCTGCTTGAACTGCTCTAGAGCTGCTCCATGACTGCTACGCAAGTTAACTTAGAACAGCTCTGCTGACTGCTAATTAGAGCTGCTCCTAGTGAACTGCTCGAAAGTTCACTTAAGAACCAGTGTCACGACTGCTAAAGGTTTGCTTAGAACAAGAGTCACACACTGCTCTAAGTTCACTTAGAACAGGTCACGACCGTCCACGACTGCTCAAGTTCGCTTAGAACAGGTCACGACTCTACTAAGTTCATTAGAACAGGTACGTCTCCAATTCGCTTAGAATTATCTATTATAATATAAATTATATTTCATGTCGCTAATTTCCTTAAATCAAAACAAAACCAAACCGACAAAAAAAAGCAGAGTAATTGAATGCATAATGACGGTATTTATTACAGATCGATGCTATCAAGAACAGTGCAATACGGCTCTAATTGAAACTCTAATTGATCTCTCTGAGAATTCTTACGTCTTGTGATTGCTTCGGTGGTCTGACAATGGAACCATTTAAACGGTATTCTCCTATAAAATTTCTTCACACATGGCAAACGTGAACTTGATACACCTTCTGATTTGTCACATATGGCTTAACTATTTGAAACGAAAGCTCTTGCCCACTGTTTCTAATTTAACAAATGGTCTCATGTCACTTATTGTAAAAAGGCAAGTCTATCAATTTCACAGGCATTTCACTAAATGTACTGACCACTTTAAAGTAGCAGAAAATTTTAAAATGAAACTGGCAGTTTTCCAAACTGGTTAATCTATATATACACAGACGCCGCGAAAGGGATGGTAATTCAGGAAGGTTAAAAAGGAAGCCGCAACAAGTAATGCCTAATTCTTTACCGGAACGCTGCTCTAATTCTTGACCGGAAGCTGCCTGAAAAAGAAACAGCTAATAGAGCTTGTTCTTTAATTAGTATGAGCCGGCTACGACGTTAACTTTAAGAACAGAGTACTGTGAGTGTTTAGACCGCTTCACGCGTCTGCTCCATGGAACTTGCTCAAGTTCATATAGAACAGGTCCATGACAGGCTATGCGTCTCTCCTAAGTTAACTACTTAGAGCAAGTCTGACTTGATCTAGAGACTGCTCCATGGACTGACCTCCAAGTTAACTCTAGAGCAGTTCTCATGACTGCTCTCCATGACTGGTTGGGGCGAGAGGTTAGAACTTGTCAGCATTGCATAGATAGTATACAGCTCGTCTAAAACAGAAAATATTAGCGTTACAGTGTTAGTGTATATTTCTACAATCTGAACTCCGGGATATCACAAGGTGGCTATGGGGGAATGAAATAATATTCGGTCTATATCTTCATTCGTTGATGTCCGTCATCATATTTTGAAATGTATATACCATTTCTTCTCTTTCCAGATGAATCGCTTTTCTTGCAGGTGGGGGGGAAACCCCCCCACGGGGTTTTCCCGCATGTTTTTAATATACGTGAAAAAGCCGGTTGTAACGGACGGAATTAGTGATCTCTAGGATATAAATGCCGGGGTCATACATTATTAAAAAATGACTTCCCGAGGTCCTATAAACTGTCTCTTGTTGTGTTGTGTGACATTTTGATCCTGTGTGGTTAGTTTTCTACGTGTTGCTCGTTATATTTGACCCGTAGAAAAATGACCCTTAAACACTGTATTTTCCAGATTTAAATTATTTGAAATAAAGTATGATTACAGTTAGATTTTCGATCCAATCATGATCCGTATTTTATATTTCAAGTATATTTTACTTTTAAATACTAAGAAAATGAACATTTATTTTTATCATGATCAAAATGTTTTTTAGTGACGTTGAAATTCCTTGGGGGGGGGGGTTTTGTAATGATTTATAACGCAAAAGTTTTAGAACAGCTTGGGATAGGGACGTTATTACTCCACAAATTATGAGTTGAAAATTAAAATACGCACATCTAATGTTTTTGTTGTATTAATTTATTATTAAAGCTTCAATGTTTTAAATCATCTCCGTCTGTGCTAGTTGCTACTATTTATATTCAGACTTACTTGAACAATCTTTTTTTGTCCGCTACGATTTTCTCAGGTTTCCAAACGGAATGTATTATAGTAAATAATAAAATTTCCAAATAGATAAGCCCGTGTAAATTAAACGATTTAACACATTTGGTGTGTGTTTTTACAAACACGAAGAATCTTGAAAAAAACTTTGTTATTTATTTATAAAGTAACACAATGCTTTGGGACCGACGGGATTTTGTTGAATGCTAGTGTGTGTGTTGTGGCTGAAGGGTAGAGGGTGCCTGGTAAGGGGAGGGCGGGGGGGTGTAAGAAGGAGTTGAAGTCACTGAATCCCAATAAGCACAATGTAGAAATCGCAAATTGAAGAAGACCTTGTTAATTTGCGAAAATAAGTATATATTTGAAAGAGAGTGGGCTCACCAACATAACGCACAAATAACACAAAAAAGAGAAAACATAAAACTAACAATTCACATTCTTGAGCATGATAAGTTGTAAGTTTATTGTATTTGTTGTTATAAATAAGTACCTCTTCCTTTTCCTCCCAAAAGAAACCAAATTACATACTACTATCAGAACTAACGGGTTTTATTCATAACGAATTTCGAAATCAAATAATTAAAATGAGTAATAATGTAAAACAAACAAAAAAGATTTCTAATGAACACATACGCATTATAGATTAAATTTCCGTATTATAGCCAGTAATTCTTGTTTTATGAAATACATGTATAAATAAAAGATGCTGAAACATTATATGCCTAACAACATTAAAAGTCTTTGTATTTCAACGCTCTTATTATATAACGTACACTGACATGTATCTAGTATATATTGTATTTTATATTTTGGTCTAAATTTGCCAAATTGATTGTAATTCTTAGAAAAAGAGAAGACGGGTATGACCTCTATAAACATCTATGATGGGGAAGGCGGCTTAATCCAAGAAATAAGAGGAAATCGAATAAAACGCGAATGGGAAGAAGCTTGCGCTTGATTAAGAACCAAACAATGAAGAAATATTGCACGAATTTTGAATTTTACTAAAAGCTGCGTAGGTTCAGTATCATGCGAACAGAAAGAATGGTTTCCTTAATTCGTAATTAGCATCGCTGCATTTCAATGCATACAAATTACAAGGGGAGGGGTATACAATTTTAAAGTATTCAGACAGTGGGGCACCCCACCCTCTTCCGATACACCGCCGGATTTGGTTGGATATACATTGATAGATGGAGAAGTAAACAAAGCGATGTACGCGGGATAAAGAAGTCACAATCCAAGATGATATTGCTATTATATACATATAGCATTTTGGTTTTGACGTTTGCATTCAGATCCTTTCCGCTAAGCCAATCTCAATTCCTCAAAGAAACATCCAAAGTGACATCAAAGACTTGAATTGTTAATGTGTCTGACGTTTAAAATAAAGGCACACGACAAACTATATACATAGCAGGAAGAGGCAAACTAATGACACACCCTGTGATATACTTTTCAGATAGCGGAAACCATAACGGAACAGTGCTAAATGTGTCTGCACATGCATACACAAAGAACACCAAAAATAGATATTGAGAACTTCGTTCCAAAAATATGCAACAGCACATTTCAGAGCAGAATGGCTTAAAGCAGCTTTGGCAAAATATAGAAAGCGGATTTAGAATTTCGTTAAAGCCCTCTGTTCACGTTTCTGGCATCTAGGGTTTCAGATACGTTTTTTTGTGAAAACGCCACGATTCGTGAAAATTGTGCCCGTTTTTAAATTGTTCATCGTATTACTTAGGAATACAGATTATAGTTTTTCCTACGTTTGTTAACGTTTTACTTACGTAGTGTAGGGATTATCCGTTTTTATTAGATATTCTGCTTACCGTTGTACTATTTATTTGATTGTTTTTATCACGTATTTTGTCGACGTTCGTCACGTATAACCACGTATTATTCCCGATATAGACTAACATGTTACCGTTTACTTCCCGTATACATGTAGTAACCGCGTTTCTTATCTCTCCACCAATTCATTCCATGATATATTAAAGTTTTAGTCGGTTTGAACAAAAGGTCCACTTACGTGTTCGTCCGCACCAATTAATTACGTTTATCCTACGTATTCCCCTACGTTCTCTACTCATCGCTACGTTTATCCTACGTTTCCTACGCATCAGCTACGTTTATTCACGTATTTCCTACGTTTCTCGTGCCATCAGCTACGTTTATAATACGCATATTATAGCAATCGTGTCGTTTTCTACTTTTCCTACGTATTCCTACGTTCTCTTACGCATCAGCTACGTCTTATCCTATCGTATTTTCCTAGTTTCTCTGTTGCAATCAGCTACGCGTTGTAATTACGATTTATACGCAGTCGTGTACGTTTTCTAACGTTTGCATCTACGTTGTGATTTTTTGCCACGTATGCTATATATTTGAGTGATCAATATAAAACGGGATGAATCTAAACATGTACGTATCGCCAGGTATATAGCCGTTTCATTTACGCATCTATTACGTTTTCTACGTATATAGCGGTTACTTGCTACGTTTCAAAACGTAGTAACGGGATGGCCAAAACGTGACAGTGTTTGACTGGTGACTTAATAGGATTATATTTGAAAAGTACAAGGAGTCTATGTGATGAAGTTTTTAAAGGGATAGTATCATATGCTATTAAAGGGTTAGGAAATCAGTCAGCGCAGAAATGGATGCAATGTATTTTAATTTTCTCTGTGAATGGAGGAAGGGACTCTGAAAAAAAAACTGTCGGTGAAAAAAATGGAATATATAATTGATCTGTTTTCTTTTACCTTAGGCGCTCCCATGTACTTCTAGAATAGTATAAGATGTCTACCTCTATAGGATATATATATACAGGTAGACCTTAAGTATTTTTTAGTTTGCATATGGCATCCTATATAGATATATGGGTAGACTTTATCACAATGTAATTTTTAGAATTAATGGGGAGCGCTATTGTCTATTTCAATGAAACTGTGATAGTGTAGGTTAAAAGCAACAGATAATTATTAACAGACCATTTCGAATAAAGCAATCATTCCATAGTTTCGTTGATATTATGGTATCTCTACAAACTGGAAAATTGTTGACTACGTTTTTCATGATAAATTAAAAATATGTTATCATGTATTTATCGAGTCATGAAAGATGAAAGATGCAGGAACACTGAATAGTAACTGAAAAAACTGAAAAAAACAAAAGTGGGTAGAAACTTTTTTGAGCATAGCTAAAGAAAATTATTTGTGTCTGCGAATTCAAATCTGTGATCAATTTTGACGGCCCTTACAGTGGTTTGTCCGTTTCGAGAGTGGAAGGTACGTGTTCCCTTTATCTTTGGTTTTAATTCAAAATTTATTGTTGCAAGAGAATAGTTCACCTAATCACATGATTATAACTATGAAACGTTTAGACCGACAATTATTGCGGCATGGCGCTGAAAACATATATTCAATAATTCTACTTGAGAGATGGGGAAAGGGATTTGGCAGAAGGTAATTTCAATTTATTAACGGTTTTGGACGATTTCTCTCTCCTCTGCTCTCTCTCTCTTCTCTCTTCTTCTCTCTCTCTCGCTTCTCTCTCCTCTCTCTCTTCTCTCTCTCTCTCTCTGCTCTCTCTCTCTCTCTCTCTCCTTTCTCTCTTCGTCTCTCTCTTTCCCAGACAAAACAGCTTCGATGGTACGAAAAAATTTTACCCCAAGTCATATTTCTACAAGGCGGTCATTTTCTAACGAGGGAGTCAATAGAGCGAATCATACGGCTTCCTCAATGATACAAATCACCAGTATAGGATTATTGGCATCTTGTGGTTGGAATATTTTCTACGGTTGAAGAAAAATGACCGTGTCTTTCATCGAAATAAACCCCGGGTAATTTTTCTACGACGAAAGATGACCCCCGTCCTCTTCTCCAGGGTTTCATAATTCGTCGTTACCGCGTGGGATTACAGTTGAGGTCTGATGAAAACAATCCATTCCAATTTGCAATTAATGTAAAGAACGAATTATTAGGGTGTTAGGAGAACACTGTGGACGACCTTATCTACCTGATAAAGTCTGTGCGTCAACCTATGTAGCTGATCAAGCCCTATGTTATATTAGGCCAGGACCTTTCTGGAGGGGGTTAAATATTACCTCTTGTAAACGAAATTTCGCTACGAACCGATCTGTTGAACAAGATTGTTCTAATAAAAATAAAAGAAGAAATTGGCTAGACAGCAACATCTTTCTGGAACAATTCTCGTTATATGCAGTATTCAATACATCTGCGCTCGTTATACCCGAAGCCACTGCGTATTTCGTGAAAAAACGTTTTCTCCTCGTCTGAGAAGAGAGCAGGTCGTCCTTGAAATGTGATATATGTTCGTACCCTTCGGAACTTTTGTGCTCCTCAAAAGGATTTCAAAACATCGTTGATTCTTTTCCTATATCATTACGAATTTCCTCCGCTTTCAAGAAATAACCTCTTCTAATTTACTATATTTTGCTTTTAGAATCTTTGGTGATTTTCTAAAAAAAATGTACCCATGACATGTAGCACATGATAAAAAAAAAAAAAAAAAACCGATTTTTCGATATTTCCGGGATGATATTTATAATAACCAAGCGGCAGTAAAATTACTAGGTTTTCAGTTGAATTTTTTAGCAACTGAAGCAATGACAAGTTAACAATCTACCATATTATACAAGCAACAAAAGACAATTTACATTAATTACAGTTTTTTATTCCTTTTCATAAGAAATTTTCATTATAGGATTTGACTATGGACTGTTCCGTTTACCTGTCAAGACTATGGGCTCACGGCGGGTGTGAGCCGGTAACAGGGGATGCTCTATCTCTAGCACGGATCCACACCTCTGTGATCTAGGGGTCCGTGATGCCCATTCTTGTTTTATCCTATTTTAGGACTTACGAGATTGATCCTGTTCGTTATCTTTCCTTACTAGTAGACCTTGATAAAAACAACTGCCTTTAAAGTAGAGAAATATGCTTACAAAAGTAGTTTGAATTACAGTATTCAATCAGTAAATGAACAATTGCCAAATCTAATTTGATACCTTTGTTGCAACAACGGCAGCTTACAGGTACGTACTTGGCTCTTTTGATAAAGAATTTTTCCACACTTGACCAGAGATAAGCCCGTGGAAATTACATTACAGATGAAAAAGTGTGTTGACCGGCTTTCTAGATAAAGTGAGGTGAATTTCTATGAACCAAACTGCCAATGTAGAAAAAATAAAGCGCAGACTTAGTATTGAAAAATTATGTTAGAAAATTCACATAGATCATAAGTATCATTCTGCCACACTTACTTGAAGCTAAATAATTTGTGTCGATTCCTGAATACGTACTTTATTACATTAGTATTAACTGACAATTTTTCATTTTTTTCAGAAGGGTCAGTTCGTCCCAAGTTCTCGAGTAATTATTTAAAATGTCAATTGATGTTTTTTCACGTGATTGTAAAACCAAATTGTTACATGTAGATGAGTCTGCAGGTTCCACGATAAGAAAGTGTAGAAACCGGTAGACCTCAATGTAAAGGAAAGATAACGAACATTGAATCAATCTTGTAGTCCCAAACAGAATACAAAAACAAGAGTTGGGCAAAACAGACCCTGGACACACCCAGAGGTGGGTCAGGTGGCCTAGGAGGGTAAGATCCCATTTTGTTCACCGGTCACACCGGCGTGAGCCCATAGTCTTAAATAAGGTAAACGGGACCGATCCGTAGTCAATTCAGTGTGGTGGAAAATCGCTTAACAATGGTTATTGAAACACTCCAGACAGCATTTGACCCATGGTAGGTCATTCTGATTGACAAATTTTATAACGCCATAGAAATTTACGAAATGCTGCCTGGTTAAACGTGGACTGCTTGGAACCCCTGCACAACAACTTTGTTTATAAGTAGCTATGCCTCGAATCAAAATTCTTATCATACGCACTAAAAAACAAGCTCTTTCGTAATCGAATACGTGGAAGACATTACACACCATATGCTGGCGATGATGGAATATTGCTACAAATATGGAAGCTGCGATTGAGAAGCTGAAATCGTCCGTATTGTCATACAGTTAGTAGTTAGTTTGCCGTTAATGTCAAGTTCAATAAAGATATCCAAGTTCACGAAGCAGACATGGAAGATTATGTGGTGTCTTTATGTTGTTCGCAATGGGATATATTTGAATCGACATATGAATTTACAAATCATAATTATGATAGATAAACGTCGTCAATATATCGAAATGTCGAATTAAGCTAGGCCACCGCTAGAGATTGAGTTCTGTCTCATATGAATATAAAAACAGGTCAGCTAACAAAGAAGCACAATTCGTGCCCATTGGAAGACCTGGTTGCCAAAAACTACAAAGATTGTGTCAATGAGGAACTCCAGCATTGCTTTATTATCAACTTGAGAGTATTTGCGTGCAGAATCAAAGTGGAGTTTAACAAGATATCTTTTTGAATGGCTGATAGAGAATATTTCCTTTTTCCATTTTTGTTAAAGAAGCAACTGTCTATAATGTTACAAAGCCTTGTCTTTAATTCATCGTGAGGAATGATCATGTAAAATGTTGAAAAGTCGTATGTTTTGATGTTGTTGATATGTGAAAGGTTATGGGATTTCAATTTCACTAAAAATTCTTTAGAGTGTTTTAGAACCCACATTTGATTTACACCACTTCTGGCATATGTAGTTTCACAATACGTCTGAAGTAGCTGTCAAAATTTTCGTAAGGAGTAAATACAGGGGCTTTGTGGAACATATACTAGATCCAGCAATATATCCTTGTTTGTAAGGGGGTTTTATGAAGTTTTGGAATCCTGTATAGGCATGTATATAAATTATTTATGATAATTTCATATCATTTTCTTGTCACTGTTGTTATCCGGGGACATCAGGTCAAATACTGGTCCAAGGAATGTAAGCACCTATCTATGTGGCCTTTGCGACATCCCTGTCACTTGGTTATGTGAAGGTATTTTGTGACAAATATATTATCTGGCATCACCGATCATACTTGGAGCTATGCAGCACTGTTTACAATCTTTTGCAGCGCTCGAACGTTTAATGACTGTGTTGCAGGTGCAAAAGATAAACATTAGTCATTTACATTCCGAAGCTATGCACCGATTCAGGATTCAAATATTACATTAGATTCTGTAAATACATTAGCGTTCAGCCAGCTGAAGACAAGCAGCCCAAGGACTGAAACCACGAAGAACACCACAGGTTCATCGAAACCGCGTTTATCGTCAGTAATGCAACCCCAGAAGATAAACCTGCGCATTCTGAATATTAACTGTAGAAGTGTGGTTGGCAAAACGTACACACAACCAGATATAGTATGCGACACAGAGTCGTGGCTCAGGGGGATCAAACTTTTTATCTGATCATGATTACCTGTTTACATACGAAAAATATGTAATCATAGAAATATTCAAGTTAACTTTTGCATTGTTAAAGAAATATTGCAATCCAATTGGCTAGGATGTAATTATAATTTCCACCTAAGCGATATGTTACTTCCGTGTATTAAAATGGTTAAAAAAATTGTTCATATGAAACCGCGTAAATGTTACCTACACAAACAGTGTGCGCGACATTAATGCATTGAAAAGTGGTTCAACAAGGCCTCTGTTTTGATACTTTGAATTCTATAATTCATCCAAATGTTCTTACTGATCAATGTATACAAAGAGGGGCTTTAAATTTGTGCTGTAATTTCCAGTTTTCTAATCAGAGTATAAAGGACACAAGTGGGTGCTGCTGGTCAATTAGGGATGCTTACACGTCTTGGGCACATCATGACCCCACCTCTGGTATACCCAGGGGTACGTGCTTGTCATCATCTGGATTTTGAATTCTTTGGTCATAAGATTGAACATTCACTGTTCATTTCGGGTCCTAATCGTTATCTCCACGTGTTCGTTATCAACTAAAGGTAAACAGTAGGTACGAACAAGGTCTTCTAAATAGGGTCATTGCAAGCAGGACGAGCACACACTAGCCACACGGGGCCGAGAGTACTTCCCAGCCTCGTGACTATCGGGGCAAGCAGGACGTATTCACACCGGGGCCGAGATTACCTTCCAGCTGAGTGACTATGGGTGCAAGCAGAACGAGTACGTACATCACTGGACTCGAGAAGTATTCCTTCCTGGGTGACTATCGGGGGCAAGCAGAACATACTATATTCCAGCTGATGTGCTATCGTGGGCAGCAGAACGAGTACAACCGGGCATTTATTATCTTCCAGCTGGTGAATTATCTTAGAGACGAGACACACCGGCGGAGAGTACTCCAGCCTGGGACTTCGTGTCTAGTGATAGTGTATATCGGGCCAGGTGTAGTTACATTCCAGCTGGTAATATCGGGGCAGCAGGGCACGGTTTATGTATTTGGGCCGGAGAGTACTTCCCACGCCTGGTGATATCGGGGCAAGCGAGGACGAGCACCACCGAGGTACTTCCAGCCGTTGTGATTATTTCAGTTGCAAGTGCAGCGAGTGTACAGATCTCGGCCGAGAGTACTCCAGCCGGAATTTTGTAATAGCAGGGGCAGCAGGACGATTACAGACTCGGCGAGAGTACTTCCAGCTGGTCTACTTATGTGTTTTTGATATATCGGTAGTGTGTAGCTATGTTGTGATTGTTGTTCTAACATCGGTAACAGTGATTACACATAAAAGGTAAAGTTTTACACTCTGACACTTATATAACATATATCATTTACTTTCATCTGGAACATTTTTATCCAGTATTAATCCCAACATGCTTTTAC
>CAJDSM010077682.1:0-11789 GCA_903981925.1 Ostrea lurida
TCCAATAAATTCAAACTATATCTTAAAGACTACAGGGAATGAAACCTGGCAATCAGCTGAAAGTGTGAACTCAGTAATAATTGGATTCAGTCATGTTGTACTGGACTACACGGGATACACCACGATACTCTTTAAGCAGTGCCGATCACAGCTCTCGTTACCGTTAAGCTCGACTGCTGTAGCGGACTGCTTGTACGCGATATCATACTCACTCCTGAATCACGTACGTGGGAAAAAGTCGAAGACCATCTCCAAATTCTCGGCCGCACACAGAGCGGCCTTCAACAATTCAGAAATGCAAAGATATTTTAGATTTGAAGTATAAGTTTCATTGTGTCATTATGGGTTTGTCCCTTTGTAACTGAATCGATGTCATGACTACGTTTACCGTCTAGGTAGTATTGTGTAATAGAAACGAGTCCCAATCCTATTCTATCATTGTACATTGTGGACTGAAGATAATTATTTTCCTATGCTTGCCAAATTTGCTCTTGCCATCGCTCTTATGGAATAAGGTCAGTGTGCCATAAGTTTCCTAATCCAGTATTCTTCAAAGGCACATGCTAGGTCTTAAACCTACTGTACTAATCCAATACTCGTTATCCATTCAATATCTTATGACTCCTTTGTTTGATAACAGCCAAACTTGGTACAGAGATTGCCATTAGAGAGTATATGATTCCTATTGATTTTTCGGTCACATGGCTAAAAGTCAAGGTCAAACCCATGTGTTGTTCGCTTAATATCTTTCGACCCCTTTGCTTGATAACAACCACACTTGTACAGGGAGTGCACTTAGAGGTTAGATGATCCCTATCGTTTTTCAGTTCACATTGCCAAAGGTCAAGGTCAAACTGCTGGTGTTAACCCCATGTGTTGTCTGCTCAATATCTTTTGACCCCTTTGCTTGATAATAACCAAACTTGTTACAAGGATTGCTCTTAGAGTGTAGATGATCCCTATTGATTTTCAGGTCACATGGCCAAAGGTCAAGGTCAAACTGTTGACCAAGGTCAAACCGCTTAAGATTATCGTATTGGGGGGGGGGGTGTTCAAACTCTTTGCTAGATTGATATCTAATCATGACGAAATGTTCTTTGACCATTATTTGATTAATGATTAGTTTTGACTTGTACAAAGTACCAATATCATAATGACTTCAATAGAAATAGCCATTTTGGATTTTGCACCATGGGGACATGTATGTTTTTGAAACATGTCTTGTTCATATTTTAAACAATGAAATAATTGTTTTAAGTAATTTGTTGATCACTTATTAAGGTCTTCCATGTTTTGCCTTTTTGCCGCTGATAAACCCGCTCTTTTTCCTCTCCTCCAAGTTTTCAAACAACAAAAATTTGCCATTCCTGTAGTAACTATTAGTTAAGGATGTTCTCTGCTGGTATGTTTTTCAAAAGTAATAGTATAACCCATTTTAACTCATTCAAATTGATCAGAGAATCAATTTAAACACAAGAAATGATATGTTAGTGTGAACTTTAAAGAGTTAGAAAGAGCCCCTTTGCTGATATTTTTGTGTCTTGAAAATCACCATTTTCCACAAGAAACAATAGAAGACATATATCCATGGCAGAATGATATTCACTATCTTTAATTTTCAATTAAAATTTTACATAAAAATTTTCAATAATTCTAGAAATAATTAAACATTAGCTCCTTTATTAGCTGACTCTTATGAGGCAGAATTCATTCAAAAGCCCTTCTACATGAAAAAGAAGGAAATCTCTAGCGGCGGCCTTTTAATTCGACATTTCAATATATTGACGATGTTTTATCTATCAAAATAATGATTCCATTCATATGTCGATTCGATATTTATCCCAACAACTAGAAATAAAGGACACCACAGAGGTCTGCATGTCTGCTTCGTACTTGGATATTTTTATTGAATATGACATTTAAAGGCAAACTAACTGACTCAACTATATGACAAACGGGACGATTTCAGCTTCTCCCATCGTCAACTTCCCATAATTATGTAGCAATATTCCATCACCTGCATATTGGTGTGCATGTCCTAACTTATTCGATACGCTGAGAGCCTTGTTTGCTGCGTATTATGGATCAGTTTTGAATCGATTGCAGCTACTACAGACAAGTGGTGTTTGCAGGTTCAACACAGTCTACGTTTTAAAGGCAGCATTTCGTTAAATTCTATGGCCGTTTATAACAATTTAGTTTACCAATATATCCTACCATGAGTCAAATGACTGTCTGATGTGTTTCATAGCCATTGTTAAAAGCCGTTTTCCACACACTGATTTGCTACGGATTGTCCGTTTACCTGATCAAGGACTTATGGGCTCACGCGAGGGTTGACCGGTAACAGGGGATGCTTAAATTCTCCTAGACCAACCTGATCCCACCCTTAGTGTGGTCCAGGGTCCGTGATTTGCCAACTCTGTTTGTATTCTCATTTAGGCACTTAACGAGATGATAATGTTCGTTATCTTTGCCTTTACATTACTGTGGGGAAAAAATAAACAGTTTATGCGTGTCTACTATTGGGCCAGAATAGACAAAACACGTATCACAGAAAAAAAGAAAGGGTCATTTATTCAATTTAGAAATAAATGACCCCCAAACAAGTAATGATACAAATGACAAGTATATTCACAACTAGAGATATATGGGACAGTTAAATAAAAAACGGAATAGTTCCAAATTGAACTAGCATTGACAAAATTGAACAGTATAGCAATAGACAAAAAAACACTAGATTTCAAGTTTGACTAGGAGCCAAAAAGTAAGCAAAAAATAAACAAAAATATGAAAAACAAATATGTCCCCGAAATTGCTTTGACAACCTATTCAAAAATCTACAGGCAAAAGGAACAAAACAAACATATAAATTGTACACAAAAAAACCCATACGACAAGAAGTGGGCATCCGAGCCCAACGCCCCCTCTCTCGTCATAGGCCCACCTTTGAAACAAAATTTGATAAGAATAAACCCCAAATAAAGAAAATTATAAGGTTGTGCGAGCGGTAGGTGTGATAATGGTGGCTTTGCCGATCTGAATTGCCACTGTTTACAAAATCTACTTCCAATCTAGAGGCAATGCGCTGGAAAAAACCCCCGATAAAATATAGCTCCGCGATGAAGCACTCCGTGTAGTCTAATAAAGAAGTGACTAGGAGAGTATCCCAGTTCTAATTATATAAGCCAACAACATAAACAATTTATAATACTATAAATATATTTATGTCGGTGGTCTACTATTGGGGCACAGCCCCCAGAAAGAACAAAAACCACCGTATCAAGGGAATAAGGAAAAAGGTCATTATTCAATAGATAAATGACAAAAAGAGTAATATGCATACAAATGGACAATGGTATTATGATCACAACTAGGATATTGGGACAGTCAGTAAATAAAAGAAGTTCAAATTTGACTAGCAATTGACAAAAAAAATGAACAGCTATAGCCAATATGAACAAAAAATACAACTAGATCAAGTTTGACTAGGAGGCGCAAAGTAGCAAAAAAAAATAAACAAAATGATATCGAAAACAAATATTGATTCCCTGAGACATTGGCTGTACAAAACCTATTCAAAAAATCACAGGCAAAATTGTGAACAAACAAACATATGTACACCAAACAAAACACATGACAAGATGGGGCGTCATAGGCCACCGTTAACAATCAGGCAGCAGAAATAATAAGTTTATAACAAAACCTGGCTTGTTACCGCCCCACACCTATGAGCATATACCTAGGCCCCTGTCTCTAGGAAACTTTAGATGATCTAGAGCCCCTGGTCTCTAAAGAAACCTTAGGGATGACCTTAGAGCCCTTGTTTTCTAGGAAACTTAGGATGATCTAGAGCCCTGTCTCTAGGAATGTAGGAGTGACCTAGAGCCCTATCTCTAGGAAACTTAGGATGATGAAGCCCCTGTCTCTAGGAATGTTAGGATGGACCTAGGAGCCCTGTCCTCTAGGAAATGTTAGGATGACCTAGAGCCCCTGTCTCTAGGAAACGTAGGAGACTCTAGAGCCCCTTGACTCTAGGAAAACGTTAGGATGATCTAGAGCCCCCTGTCTCTAGGAAGCGTTAGGATGATCTAGGCCCGGTCTCTAGGCGTCTCGCGGTGTATTTTTACTGTCTGTAAGAACCAAGTATCGGAGTTATCCCAAGGTGATAGAAGGGATAAGATATACTTTAAAGCATCATACTATCCAACAGCCCATATGCTGAATTTGGAACCCTCTGTATAAGCCTGTGGCAGCCGCTGATTGTTACTGGCTTGCCTTGCCATTATTTTTGAAAGGCTATGGGCCATGGTACCGTGCATAGTCTAACTTACCAAAACTGAAAAAGGCCAGCGCCAAAGCTGAGTTGTAAAGTAATGCGAAAAACCGGCAAAACCGTCCACAGATCCATAAGGGGGAAAAAAGGGGGGGGGACTTTGGGGGAAATGCATTTCTGATAGAGTATAATCCTGAATGTTAATATTAGCGGCAAAGTAAGGGGGAATGGAACAATTTTTGCCGGTAAGTGGATAGTAGTAGAAGACTTAGAATGTTTGAGTGCGGGAAGGGTGATGTCAATGAAACCGAGAATTATTAGCTGAATTAGCACCAACTCCACCTGCTAGCATTTTCAAAAAGGAGACACTGAGCTTGTTCATTGTTGTGTCTTAGTTAATTTCCCTACTCTCAAAAAAACTTGCAAACTTGTTTTCTAGGATCACTGAGCCTATAGCATGTTGGAGAGATTCACCGGAAGGATCAATTAATAGGGGAAATCATGTAAAGCGTGTACGCAATACACACCTGAAACTTGGCTTTCTAGGGTCACTGTAAAACCGAACTGAATACAAAGAGTGACAAGAATAGCTTAAACCAAAGGTATGTCTTATCATAGAATAAGAACCTGATATCTGAAAGCTAACAGTTCGAAAGTCCCTAGGATGAATGGGTATTGGTGCAGAGTTTGGAGGTGGTTTGATACATCTGCGTTTGGGTCCGGAATCCATTCTGCTGGATAAAAAATACACGCATAACAAGAAAGCCAGTATGAATAAAACATATACAGGGATTACAATGGTGGAAGCAAATCAAAACCACTATAGATGCCAAATGGTGGATTGGTTTCAGAGAAACAGCCCACTATATCATATGTAGCATAAATGGACAGTCAAACCACTATATGTAGCCCATAGGCTAATGTGTAATTATAAGTAGACGAGTGAAGCCACTAGATGTAGCACATAGCTGATGTGGAAATAAGGCTGGAGTGGTAAATAAATAAACAAGTCAATCCACTATACGTAGCACATAGGCTGAATGGTAAATAAATAACAAGTCAATCCACAATACGTAGCACAAAGGCTGATGTGGTAAATAAATAAACAAGTCAATCCACAATACGTAGCACATAGGCTGGAGTGGTTAAATAAATAAATAAACAAGTCAATCCACAATACGTAGCACATAGGCTGGAGTGGTAAATAAATAAACAAGGCAATCCACTATACGTAGCACATAGGCTGGAGTTTAAATAAATAAACAAGTCAATCCACAATACGTAGCACAAAGGCTGGTGTGGTAAATAAATAAACAACTCAATCCACAATACGTAGCACATTAGGCTGGAGTGGTTAAATAAATAAAAAAGTCAATCCACAATGCGTAGCACAAAGGCTGTGGGTAAATAAATAAACAAGTCCACTATACGAGCACATAGGCTGGAGTGGTAAATAAATAAACAAGTCCACATATACGTAGCACATAGGCTGGAGTGGTAAATAAATAAAACAAGTCCACAATACGTAGCACAAAGGCTGGTGTGGTAAATAAATAAACAAGTCCACAATACGTAGCAAAAGGCTGGTGTGTAAATAAATAAACAAGTCCACTATACGTAGCACATAGGCTGGAGTGGTAAATAAATAAACAAGTCCACATATACGTAGCACATAGGCTGAGTGGTAAATAAATAAACAAGTCCACAATACGTAGCACAAAGGCTGGTGTGGTAAATAATAAAACAAGTCAATCCACCAATACGTAGACAAAGGCTGGTTGTGTAAATAAATAAACAATTCCACAATACGTGAGCACAAAGCTTGGTGTGGTAAATAAATAAACAAGTCCACTATACGTAGCACATAGGCTGGAGTGGTAAATAAATAAACAAGTCCACTATACGTAGCACATAGGCTGAGTGGTAAATAAATAAACAAGTCCACTATACGTAGCACATAGGCTGGGAGGGTAAATAAATAAACAAGTCCACAATACGTAGCACAAAGGCTGGTGTGGTAAATAAATAAACAAGTCAATCCACTATACGTAATACATAGGCTGGAGTGGTAAATAAATAACAAGTTCAATCCACAATACGTAGCACAAAGGCTGGTGTGGTAAATAAATAAACAAGTCCACTATACGTAGCACATAGGCTGGAGTGGTAAATAAATAAACAAGTCCACAATACGTAGCACAAAGGCTGGTGTGGTAAATAAATAAACAAGTCCCACAATACGTAGCGCACAAAGGCTGGTGTGGTAAATAAATAAACAAGTCCACTTTACGTAGCACATAGGCTGGAGTGGTAAATAAATAAACAAGTCCACACATACGTAGCACAAAGGCTGGTGTGGTAAATAAATAAACAAGTCAATCCACTATACGTAGCACATAGGCTGGAGTGGTAAATAAATAAACAAGTCAATCCACTATACGTAGCACAATCTAGGCTGAGTCGTAAATAAAAAAAACAAGTCAATCCACAATACGTAGCACAGGGTTGGCGTGGTGGATAAAGTGAGGGATACCACTAATACTATGCACATAGGCTGATGTCACGTGATGTGGTAATAGGTAAACAAGTCTAGAGACTATACGAAGCCTAAAGACTGATGTGTAAATAACTTGAAGCATTCGCATAGCCGAAGGATGGAAATGGATAGGATTTCACAAAAATGATTGCTGAGTAGCACCAATGCTATAGGGCTTAAGTAGAACACCACCAAAAATGATGGGATCCAAACAGAAGTAATTTCTCTTACCTAGACAGGGTGTAACAAGAAAGAAATTACCTTGAAGTGCAACCGATCCAAAGCACTGGGGACACTTACATCACCCACTGGAAATAAAATTAAGTAAAACATGTCACCTGGCTGAAAATAAAAATATAGAAATTAAAAGATAAATCAAAACAAATAAATCCAGTAAGAATAATACCCTGATGTAGGGAAGGGTAATTGAACAAAGAATTGTAATTGAGTATAATTAATTACATATCGAGTAATTGGAAGTAGTTTTGCAAAGTTTTTGGGGGTTTTGTGGGTTTTTTTATTTTATTAGTAATCGTAATTAATGAATTACATTGCAAAAATAACATGTAATTCCAATAACTAGCCAATCACTCTCAATTACATCATACTAAGACAAATACAAAAGAAAAAAAAAAAATCTTCTGACAATGAAGAAATAAAAACAAATTTCCCTTCTACCATGTTTCTCTAGATACATGACTTATCAATTATCAAAAAATATAGCATGAAACAATTCTATTGTTGATTGGAATTAATATATTAAACCTAGGAATATAATGCACAAACACATAAATATTTAGTTTGGTGAAAGCACCATCTGTTGGAAATCAGCAAAATCAAAATTCTCTATCATGTCAATTTTGTGCAAGGAAGCACATGTCAACACCTCAACATCTGATTCAGTCGAAAGAATTGGCAGTGTTGTAGAAAAGATTCTACCCCGGCCTAACCACTGCAGTATGAATGACCGTTTGAAACGCTTATGATTAAAAAGCAATGAACAGATTCTGAAAATATTAATTGGGAAACATATTCAATAACATATTCTTGTATAATGTATTAATAAATTTTGAAAACGATAAAATGTAATTTGTAATTAATTAATTACTTTATCAGAGTAATTGGATTTTAATTAATTACGTTGGAAAATTGCAGTAATTGTAATTAAATACTCAATTGACCCCAATCCCTACCCTGAAGCCCCTGACTTCAAAAGGACACTAAATGTAACTTCTGGAAAGCTAAAAGAATTCTTCTGATCCGTCTCCAAACTTGTATTGACTTTGTCCTAGGGAATTCGAATGAAACCCATCACCGAGAATGTTATGGTCGCTGTTTGTAAGACCCTCAACTTTCCAAATCCGGATATGGCCATAGCTTGCATGGTGTTTGAGCAAGATGTATTGCTTGGCCTTACGGCTATCGTTACATAATTTGGGGTTCGTAGGCGTAAACGGAACCACCAGCACAGTCAACATCCTCCTTTGAAATCAAGGTCGATTGCCGCCCAAGAATCGCTATTACATGATGTGGTTGCGGTCTCTAACAGCAGAGAAAGATAGTCTGAATGTGATGGCACGCTCCTATAGATCCGCCACTAATTGCCGCAGAAGCCTAGCGCACAAAAGCCTGCTATATTAACGTTAAACGGCATTTAAGTATAAGTGTTGAAAACAGCGAATATGTGAATCTCCGATGAGGAGCGATATCCCAAATTGTCAACACAACGGAAGCAGATTGGTAGATGTAGGATGGAATCGTCAATCAGCGGAACGCTCACAGGTGACGTGCGAACAGATCGTACAGTCCAGTGGTGACGCTATTTCAAGTATAAAAATACAGGCACGGAAATCATCAAAATACCTTGATATGTGAGGGTCCAAGGGTATCGAAGTGATGATTCGTGCAGAGAATTTATGAGAAAAAACCATAATCCAAAGGCATTATATAGGAAAACAGTTTTGGCGATCTTGAATTTGCCACTGTTTACAAAATCTATTCCATCGTAGAGGCATGCGCTGGAAACCCCCGATAAAAATATAGCTCTGCGCATGAGCACTCCGTGTAGTCTAAATAAGAAGTGACTAGGAAGATCCCAGTCTAAATATATAAGCCAACAACATAAACAATTTAAATACATATAAATATATTTTCAGTCATATTTCGTCAATGTTCATTGGAACAAAGTTGTAAACCATTTTGTGTTCCCACCCCTTTTCACTTTGTCATAATTATATCCAATTCAATAACAATATATGATTTGTTATAAAATGAATATACTTCAATACATAATTACAGATTCACCCTATAACACGTAAATATAGTATAAACAATTTGTACACAAACAATCATTCATTTATCACTGAAGAATACATGTGTAAACATATGCCCTTACATCAAGATTTTCCAATTTCCATGGACCGTGACTTTGACCTTCCGACCCCAAAATCGATAGGCATGTGCTCTTCTTTGTAGGTATCCATATGCATATGTCCAGGTTTGAATATAATACAAAGTATATGTACTTGATTTGTTCTTAGAAATCAGTCTTAAACTTCAACTTCCATGCTACCATAGGAAGAGAGGTGTACTTTCTGGTATGGTTTCTAGAATGATGACACCATCAATCCACGATTTATTACTTTTCCTGTGGTTACCAAATGGATGTATCTACAACGCAAAACTTATCAGAAACCAATTATTGATCTAGTAGCGCAATGGAAACATGCAAGATAGCATCAAATCGGCCGCTAAAATTTTGAATATTCTGTTTCCAAAGAAACATACAGGAACGACCAACATATATACTTTTGTTCCCTATATTTTGTCCATGCCCTTCAACTCCGGCCATTTTTAATTAGGCAACTAGATTGCAGTTGAGAATTGATTTATTATGATTACGTTTAAGACCAATCCATGTTAACTTCGCCTATTTATATGTAAACGCATCAGCATGAAGATATGCAAATGGAGCAAATATACAATCATTTGATTTTGAATGTCACAAAATTGCAGAAACATCCATATTCTGGTTGAAAGACATACCCCGGATCTGTGTCACGTGATGATGGCGATGTCATTTGCTGGACTGGCTGTATTGACTGTAAATTTGGCTTGCAGATTGAGATTAATGCAAAGCAGCAATCAAAATATACAAAAATTAAAATACTTGGAGCCGCAGCATATTCAAAATAAAATAACTTGTTATTATCTATCCATTTATTGTATTAATATCTGGAAACTCCAAAATAAATAACTTATATATTTTACACACTGCCATTTAGGGGAGTACACGTTTGAAGTCATGAATTCATAATATTCGTTGAATAATTGATTACATTTTTTTTTTCTTTTACTGTTTCACAATTTTATTATTTATGTTATAAATTAAAATATGAATAACTGTAATCAATGCAGAAGTTTCAGAAATATGTACATTTGTATAAATTAAAATATGAATAACTGTAATCCCTCTGCATTGATTACAGTTATTCATATTTAATTTATACATATTTCTGAAACGTTTTATTCAGAACTTGTACAAATATTATTGATAAAATTCTAATTCTTGAAACTCTAAACAAAGACTTCCCCTTTCCCCATGCACACTTAAAGGGATTGTGTCACTCATTTTGTCAAGAAATTTTAAATGAATCAAAATGAGTCCAGTGATTATCTGTTAAAAATAGCAATTTTATGCATTTTCTGTATTATTTACATATTTAAAACATTTATGGTCTTCAAATTAAATATCCACATTAATTTTTGGCTTCCTGGACAAAAATTCAATTTACTATATAAAAGGTCGTTTATAATATCACTCATATATCTTTTTTATTATATTCAAAAAGAATAAGATGATTTGGGGTGCGAAAAAAAATTCACCAAAATGAGTGAAGCATCAACCATCCGACCTTATGTACAGTCACCGTACTTACGCGTGGTTGTGCCTGCTGATCAGTATTTTTCTTTGTCTATCACTCACTTGTGAGAATAGATGCAGCCTAATATACTTCTGACGAATTGCCCATGTCTGCTTTTAGACTGCTTTACAATAGACTAAATGTGAAATTGTTTTTGACACATATCTTCCAACCTCGCGTTTGTTTACATATGATACGTCATCATGTGTGTCGTAAAATGAGAGTAAAAGTAAGAGATTGTCATGTTTTGATTGAATTTTGACAGTTTCTATCCAACAATAACAAACAAAAACACATTAATGTGCCATTTTGTGTATACATAATATACAAACACCAACTCCGATATTTACGACTTATAAAGGTATGGAGACCAACTCGCGATAAAATCACCTCCAGAGTACATCCTTATATAATTTGATGACTAGGTACCCCTCTTACCTCAATTAAATATGTTTGTTAAGTTAGCAACTTAACAGAACGTTAACTGTCAGTTAAATTTCATGCAACCCTTTTTACTCGCCGTTAACTTTAACAGGGCGCTAACCCAATGTTAACAGTCAGTTAATGTTAAGTTCGTGCAATTGTATTCTGTGAAATTACTTGTAAAGAAGGGTTTTTAGTACAGTTAATAAAGTGGAAAGTATTATATCGCATAGTATTAAATTGAATAAACGATAAACAAGGTTAAAGCAATTGACACATTCGGTACTTTAAACGGAACAGCCAATGAACCCTTTCACTTTGACTTCACTCCATTAGGAACAATTATGCGTACAGGCGATACATGTACTATAAACCTGATCGAACTGGTTTGCAATATGATTTCATTGTCCGACGAAAGTAAAGTCAATTTCAAAGAAACCATAACAGAAACGATGCAGTTAATGTATACATTGCTAAATATCTTTCACTTCCGGTTACATCTGATATACCACGAACATCTTAATTTACCATGCAAGACATTAATTTATCCAAAGAGGGTGGTGATTTTGCAAGTGTATACTAACGTCAGTAAAATCGTTATTTAACAGAACATTTATATGTAGAAAATATT
>CAJDSM010077686.1:364-14281 GCA_903981925.1 Ostrea lurida
TTTCGACCCGATACCCAAGATCCGAAAAAAACTATGAATCTCATCTTTTCACTTTATTGCTATAACATTAAATTTGTATCAAAAACTACAAAAGAGCAAGTCTGCCTACTTAGATTAACCCTTCTTTACAATGCATATTAACCCTTTTCTTGCTAATTATATTTGGCAAGCTGTACACAAACGTGTGTACTGTAGTGACCAGGTGAAAGAGCTGAGACACACAGTGGTGATTTCAGTCTAACTATATGAGAATGAGAAAACACATAGAATCATTTCATTTGACAAATACCCTTTGTTACCTAATGCAAAAATAAGCTTTGTTATACGAAGAGAGCTAGCTGTTCAGATCAGAAAAAGTCAAAGATTTGTAACTACCCTGAGTTTCTATTTCTGTTAGAACCCAAATACTTATATCATAAGTGTCCTTAACCTCTTAAAGCGAGCAATCCAAGGATCATCATCAAAATACAGTGCATGGTAGCCATGGGTCCGGCAACTCATCTCTTAGAGCTGCATGGATTCTCAATCTTGCAACACAACGAATCAAGTTCAGAATGTAGTCAGGGGCACAGTCGACTCCATCGGATGTTTATTGAGACAGAGATTTGTTCTGTGTGCCTTTTTCCATCCAAATTCCTCTGTTCAGGGCTGGAGTCATTCAAATCTACATTTCTCCAAGAATTGCTTGGAAGTGCGCCCTTTCCACATCTCTTGAATGTTTTTGTAGTGCTATCGAGCAGAGTTTAGTGATGAGAAATGCCTTTCCATTTTAGCACCCAAACATGCAACCTAGTCTCTAATAGAATTACTTTTTTAACTCCATAACATGCAGAAATGAGATGTGGATTGCCCAAGAACATCATCCAGGTACAGTCAATGTCCCAATTGCAGATACATGGCCACCCGCCTGACGGACTTCACTACAGTGCCCTTTCCAATACCATAATAGCGGCAACAGTGTCGTAACCGGATAATGCATGGGCAGAAGCAGATCTGAATGATTCAGAATGCTTTTCGCAGTTGACTTTATACAATGCAGTCTACCCTTGCTTGGGATCCACGAATACTGGTATTCTAAGCCAGCAGTTTGATAGTGGTACAGAAGTAAAACAAACACATCAGTTATCAGATATCACTGTCATCTGCTTGCCTCAGATGCATTTTCAGTGCCTTTGAATAATAATGATGCCGCCTCCTCATGCGATGTTTTCAGATCTAACCTCTTTTCAAATTCCTCTCCTCATTATAAATTTGGATAGGACAAGGGTCTTCTCCAGTAACAAGACGGTGGCATGAGTGCATGGAACAACCTCTCATGTATCAGTTTTCACAAATTTCGCATGAGTGCTTTAGTTTTCAACACTGTAAGGATTATTTTGTGTCGGTATTTGGTTTGTTGTTAACTGGTGGACACGACTAACACAGTTTCTCGGCTCCCCTTGCAACAGACTTGATACTAAAGTCTCATACGGTAAAAAATCAGGTACATCACTGACTGTAGAACTTGCTACTCGATTTTTCACTTGTCACAAAGTCAGATTACTGAATCTACACTGCTCCACTACGTCTGACACTTCCACTGCAATTTTTTCAAGGCAGATTTGTTTTTAGCTATCCGCATCCTTTCCATGAACATAGATGTAAGACAGGTGCAATTCATGTGAGAAAACATCATGAATGTCAATCCTGCGGACTTGCCAACAAGCCAATCACCCTTGAATAAATTGCATTCAAGTCATAACCAGTTTTGTCACCACTAATGCAGATTTATTTAGTGCCACTGCAATTTACTTTTATTGATTGTCCATGAACCTTCTGGCAACTTACTCAAAGTCCACTAGCATCTCTCACAATTGCAAAAATCATGTACATTACGCATCTAGCAATCTCACCAGTAATACAATACAATACCATCCGGGTCGTGTGTCATTAGAGATCAATGCATTCCTAACTTTTGGCGTAGTCCTTCTCTGTCTATCCCGCGGCTTCGATCCTGGCTGGTCCCTCCTCTTGTGCGTAGCTGGTGTACATCATCTCTCCATCAAATTTAGGCTGGATAGAATGCTGCAGCAGAGATGGCTGAGGGCCAAACTTCAGAGCTTCAGGTTTTAAGGTATCCCATATATCCTCACTGCTGTGCCCGAACCGCATAAAGTAGTTTCAATAAATTGATGCTCCAAATGTCATCCAAAGTCCTTGTATTGACGTGTGAAATGTTCGCCTTTAGGAATGTTTAGGACATCATGTGCAATTTTTCCATGGTGGTAATAGAGACCCAACGTGCATAATTCACGTGACCGCGCAAAGAATATGGAGCATCTGCCTTTTTAAATCTTGAAGCAATTGGCCATTATGGCACCATTGTACTGTATAAACTGGCCTAATGACTCACGAGAGCCATCTACTGATTTTTGCACTGCGTATTTTTTTGTCATGATAATTCTGAAGTCGTTGCATGGAAAGGGTATTGATTGACTCTGCATCTTTGAATAAAGACTTTCTACATCTGTGTTCAGTAAAACACTTACCTTCATACCCAAATGCCTCAAGTATCTTAGAAAACTCCACTCTCTGAACATGTGCATAAATCAATGGATTTTCTATTTCGTCTCGAATAAAAAGGGTTAAAATGAAATTTTCAAACAGTTTACTTCTGACAAGATATACATTAAGCACAATAGTGTAATATTATGTAACATCCATTAAAAATGAATAATTATGATTGCTCTACAAGATATCTCATGAAAAATGACATAAGTAAAAAATACACTCTTTGGTGGGAAGGGGTTAACCTGAAATTGCCCAAGAGTGGCGACGGCCACCCCCTGATATTAAGAGTAACCCTCAAACTACAAAATCACAGAAGAAAAAACTTCACCCGCAATCAGGTTCACTAAAATATCAGGGTCTGACTCCCGGACTACATTGTCTTGATTGGATAAACAGAGTAATTCATAGTCAAAATCAGTGTATGAAGAACGACTTAGCAATTGTTAGGAAACACGTCAGTCAGCATTTTTACCTAATGGCAGAACATTCTAGCAAACTAGATCGTTATAACGACCATATAATTTACGAAATGCTACCTTTAACCGTGACTGATGAAACCCCTGCAGCAACACTTGTTTGTAAATAACCTGACTCCATTAAAAAAAACTGGACATAAGCAAAACAAGATTCTGTGTAGCAAAACAGTTGAGAGACATACATCTGGTGCACCAATATCGGTACCGTATAAGATTAACATTATGACCTCGGCGTCGATGCCTCTGCTGGTGGACTGTTATTCCCCGAGTGTCTCTATAGCCCAGTAGCTATATATTTTGGCTTCAGCCATTGGCACTCCATTTTTCAGCTCTTCAAATTTTTAATTACATGTTTCGGATTTCCAATATTTCGGTATGAGCATCACCGAATAGACATAACGTGTCGAAATGTGCATTTGGTGCATCAATATTGTTACCGTATAAGGTTAAGATAAAAACCATATGATGGTACATGAATATGGGAAGTGGGCGATAAAGTGATTGGAATTGTCCCATTTGTCATATAGTTCAGTTATTAGTTTGCCGTTAATCTCAGTGTTCAATAAAATATCTAAGTACAAACCAGGTATGGAAGATTCTGTTGTGTCCTTTATTTCTAGTTCGCTGAGATATATTGAATCAACAGATGAATGGAAATTAGTAAATGATGGATAAAAAGTCAATATATTGAAATATCGAATTGAAAACCACCGCTAGAGAATTCATCTTCTCGTGTAGAACGCTTTTATCAATCCTGCCTCGAAAAAAATATAAAAATAGGTCAACTAACAAAGGAGCACAGTACGTGCCAAAAATATCTGTAAAGCGTACGTTTTAACCGAGTTGGATTTCAAAATGTTTATATTGCTTCTCATTAACAGGACAATGTTTCTCCAGTATAATACAAAAACTAACACGATAAAGATCCTTTCCTGCTCAAAGGACCCCTTGAGGATCCGGGTTAGAATAGGTCCTCAGCATCCCCTTGCGTGTCGTAAAAGGCGACTGAATGGGGCGGTCATTCAGATGACACCGGAAAAACCGAGGCCCCGTGTCACAGCAGGTGTGGCACGATAAAGATCCTCCCTGCTCAAAGGCACTGAGCGCCAAGCATAAGCCTAAATTCTGCAGCCCTTCACCGGCAAATGGTGACGCCTCCATATGAGTAAAATAATCTCGAGTGGGACGTAAAACAATAATTAAACAATCAATCCTGCTCAAATGCCATAAACACAGAACATAGACCTTACTTTTGCAGCCCTTAACCGTCAATTATCAATTGTGACGTCTCCATAGGCGTGCAAAATTATCGGGATGGACGTTAAACAATATATAACCAACCAACCACCTTCGAACACCATGTAATGTTATACATTTGTTGCATGATATTGAGAGAAGTATAAAGATTTATCCACTCAAGAAAAATCATATTTCCTGAGGGCAACGCCAGGTGGGAATATTATTTCTTTTGGGTGAGTAAATCTCCATCTCATGCAATAAATTGTTTATTAATCTGAATCAAGCAAATTGCATAAAATCAAAAACCTTGCAACGTTTGTTGTCGTCTGCGTTATTAGGAAAACTCTGGTTTGTTAATTTAACTGGAAACGAAAGTGAAACAAAAGATATCCGAAGGGATGGACCACGAAGTATTGTTGCAGGGTAAACACGACGGTCACGTGACCTTCTAAGCCAATCAGATTTTGTTTTACTAGTGATTCTTTATATGGGCTATAATATAAAATGGCGAAGTAACAAAGTATCAAACGTAATCATAGTCCAAAAAACACATACAAAATCGAGTGAAGGGCAACACGGACCTTCGACGAAAGCGAAGGCAGGATCAGGTGCCATGGAGGAGTAAGCATCCTCTGCTGACCGGTCACACCCGACGTGAGCCTGAAATCGAAACAAAGTAAAAGGGGTTACCCGTCGTCAAATCTAGTATGAAAATGACAGTCTAACAAAGGGTATGAAACAAATCAGTCAACATATGATTTAGTGATAATTTGTAATCGCAAACAAGGTCATTATAGCGACCGTAGAATTTGCGAAATGATGACTTTAAACGAGATTTGTTATAACCCTGCAACATCAACTTTTCGGTTAGTAGTTGGCCTCGCTTTAAAAAATCATCATACGCATGGCATGCCCTTGCGTATCGAATCAACTGAGAGACATACACACCATACGCAGGTGATAGTGGTACATTACTACACGAAAAAGGAAAGTTGACAATTGCAAAGTCAAAGTCATCACGTTTATCATATAATAATAGTTATTATTTAATTCAAACAACGACGTATATATCTCACAATATATGAAAAATTTATATGTTGTGCTTGATTACAAAGGGATAAATATGTTATAGTGACACGACTAATATTCACCTTTATGATATATTTTGATGTAGAGGACGCATGTTTGAATCATACAAAATATAAAGAACAATAATCAATCTCTCTATATATTATCCTTTAAAGAGTACGAATCGAAAATGTGGCAAACACACACACCGGAAAAATCAGAGGTGAAATCAAGTGTCCTGCAGAAGCAATAAATACAAGCCACACCCGCTCTGGTCAGGCAAAAGACCAATGCGCAGCCTAATCTAGCATGCAGAGAACAGCGTAAAAGTGAAACACATCTGACAGCATTTCACCCAATGGCAGATCGTAAATGTAATAGCAAATTACTTCATCAAACAACCGAACACTTGCGAAACCATGACCCTATACGAGACCAGCAAACTCCCTGAAAAAAATGCACCCACCAGAAGCCCGCCTCAGTAAAAAAAAAACATAGATTGAGCCATTGTACAATTTTTAGAAACAGGTCATCCCCAGAGCCTGATCGAATCAGCTGGGGATATAAAGACCACCAAAAAGTGACAAGGGTATACTGTAAAACACGTGATAGCCAAAACCTGTCACAAAGTCTGTGCTAATTTATCATTAAGGGGATGCGCAATGTACATTTCACAAAAAATTTTCTATCTCCAAAATTGAAGACTTCCAATAATAATGAAAAGAGTTACAGACAACGCAAACATCATCCAACCCATTCAGAATTATTTGATGATGATGAAAATATAATTATACAACAACTGACAGTGTTTTTGTAGTATGTATACGTACAGGTGCATCGCATTTGCATTCTCCAAAGAGAGGTAACTCAGAATTCAAGTAGGAATAATGGTGCAAATTACATTCTTCATCAAATGTTATCTTTTCCAAAAGACAGGAAATATGGTCTGAAATTTTTCAAAGAATATCTAAGGGTACTAAGATTTTATATTGAGAATAGATTTATAAAATATATACAGATAGCGAACGTTGCATATGACCTTAACGTCCATGCTCCACAAAACATCTAAATATGAAACTGATTCAGAATACCGAACGGGATTTTACACTTACTTTCTGAGTTTCTCTGTGACAAACCGATTCAAAAGACAAACGAAAGCGAAAATGAACATTGATATCGATGAATTTGAATGATGAACCGAAAGCCAAATCAAGAGATATCTGAACATAAAAAGAATAACTAGTGTATAATATTTCTACTTTCATTTCCACAAACAGGTACACAGAACTGATGTCCAGCAAGTAAAGCATTTAAGATAATAACAGCTAACATTAGCGTCTGCATTATGAGCTAAAGATAACACTATAGAAGGAATAGCAGAAAAAAACTAACATTTCTAGTATACCGGTCTCCAAAATACGGCGCATACTGTGACAAAATTATCCGGTGACATCTTTTACAAGACACAAAAAGGTATTATGCAACTGTAGCCTTGTTACTGGAGTGGTGTCCATTTTTCGTTTCATTCGACGTAGAAGTTTGACTGTTTCGTGCTTGCAGATTCTGAAATACCATTAAATAACATTATACAAAGAAGATAATGTATGTTAAAAGAACAGTTTGCAACTAAACGTACCTTTCTGTATATCATGCTGAATGTGTATATGAATGGATTCAGCGCGGAATTTATCGGAAGTACTAAGACGACGACCCATGCATAAACGTTGAATGAGATGTCCATGCCTGCGTACACCATAATTCCTGAACAATGAAATAAAGACGTCTAAATATTGTTTGTATTTCCAAAGTTTAATTTTCAAAAGTATGCATAGCAACAAGCGGCTTAATACGATAGTACGTTACCAATAAAATCCATAAAGCAGTTGTCTTACCAATCAATATAATTGGTATCCAGCAAAACGTATCCGATAACACGACATAAGAAAGAGATTTCATCACCGCAATCTCTCTCTTAGTGTTATCCTTGTGAATGGCACTGCCAGTTCGCTTCACTTCCACATAAATCAGTATCTGTCCAAAAACCACAGCTATAAAAACCAGCAAGTTAAATCCGATGAAAACAAACGTGGAATATTCCCAACCTTGGACCCTCTCTGCCGTTAGAGGTAGAGATATACACACTGTAGATCTGCTGTAAAAGTCTTGATAGACAAATAGAGGGACCGCTGCAAATATGAAAGTGATAATCCACACAATTATAGTAAGACCGCAAATCCCTTTCCTCTCTTTAAGCAATCCTGCAGAAAACGGGTATTTTAATGCCATATATCGTTCAACTGTTATGAGAAATACGAAAAGCACCGATGCCTCACTGGATACAGTTGCTAGTAAACCCGCAATTGTACAGGCAACGCTTGATCTCCATTCGCTATCTTTGAATCCGTAAATATTGCGGTACTCCAAATCTGCTATTGCAATGATGTATAGATAAACCCCCATCAGTAAGTCAGAAAAACTAAGATTTAGAATAAAAACACCATGTAATTTGTTACTTCTCCCGATGGTCTCCTTTATGCGGTAGTAAATTACATACACGTTTCCAATCAACGAGAAAAGAGCCATGTACCATAGTATTTGTGACAGAAATCCGACATTTATTAAGTGTTCACAAGAGGAAATTCGGTCTCGTGGGGAAATACAGTTCGATGGATCAACTGACAACGGCTTGGCACAGCAAATTATGTACGAATCTGTCCTTAGCCATTGGAGGTTACAAAGACCTTGAAACATGGTTTTCGATACACTCAATTTATTATTGTGTATGAATAAAGATTTCACTTCTTCAAGTCTTTGAAAGGCATTGTCTTCCAGCACACTCATTCCATTATCTGATTAATCTAAAGTATGGAGTTTCACTAGGGCTATAAATCTTGAGGAAGTAAGTGTCATTAATCTGTTTCCCGTAAGATTAAGTTTTGTTAGTGAAACCATGTTTTCCATAGCTTTCTCTGTTAATGATGTGAATTTTATTATACTCAAGGTTCGAGAGTACGTAGGATCCGATGGTCAACGTTGAAAATGAGTTTCTTAATCTCTGTAAACCATTAAACATTTTGTCTGTAATTAAATGTATAGAATTAAAACTAAGATCAAGTTCAAAGAGCACCTTCATGGAGCTTGAAAAATAGTTGTCTGTATTTGTTATAGAATTGTTGTTCAAAAACAATTTTGAAATAGAACTTAGCCAATGCAGCGATTTTGGTACAATTCTCTTTATTCTATTGTTTCTTAGATCTATGAACTCAAGACTAGACCTAAAATAACTGTTGGTTTCTTTTCCGGCAAGTGTTTCTATATTGCTATTTTTCATAATCAAATGTCGTAATTTTGGATTGCTGGTGAGGAAATTAATTTCAACTCGGTCGAATTCATTATATGAGATATTCAGGTACAATAAATTTGATAAACCTTTAAAGATACCAGGTTCCAAATGGCGAATGTTGTTAAATGATAGGTCTAGATTTTGAAGATTTGGAGATTGTAGTCGATATCCTAAATATTTAAGCGAGGAATCATTTTTCAAGCACATGGAAATATTTAAATGTATAAGAAAGGGGAAATTCTTTAGATGAGTATCATCAAATTTGTTTGAGTTGAAATCAAGTACTCTAGCCTCTTTTGTGACCCTTTCTGGTTGTCTGCATTTGAAGACTAATCCTTGACATTCACAATGGAATGGGCAGGGGAGAGTACAATCGTCTCCCATCCTCAGACACACGGAGTTGTTACAAAAGGCTTCGTCTTCTCCATGCGGGCAATTACGTTTTTCATTGCAAAACTGGTCAATGTCCACACAACTTCCATCATCGCATTGAAATTGGGATTTCTTGCAAGCATCCTTATCTGATAAAAAAAATCATTTTCTATGTCTTTGCATAGTTCTGTTTATTCTAGTGCTACAAATATAGCCAATTTGCATTATTGTCTTGATTTCCTTCAACGTATTTCATATAAAGAAGAAGATAACAAACGGTGATCAATTTGATCACTCCAACTGCATATAGATTTGTCTGATCGAACTTCAATTTTGAAAAATCTGCCCTTTTTAATGTATGTTGGTTAAAAAAAAATGAGAGCAACAACTAATGATCAAACTCATGAAATTTATTTGAAAACTGCAAGTTTTTCATTGGCAATATCTTTGCAACTTTTGTCGAATAAGTCTTAGAACAGTCTGTAGGGATCCAATGGGCACAAATTGTGCATCTTTGTTAAATGACTTGTCATATTCATCAATCAAAAGCTTCCATAAGAAAACATTTTGTATTCGATTAGGGACTTACGAGATTTATCACTCTTCGTTATCTTTGCCTTTACATCTAGCGATGGTCTTTAATTCTAAATTACGATAAATTGACGAGGTTTTATCTATTAATAATAATAATTTTCAGTCATAGATCGATTTAATATACCCCAAACTAGAAATAAAAGACATCACAAAGTATTCCATGTCTTCTTCGAACTTAGATATTTAATCTAACATAGACATGAAAGGCAAACTTATAACTTAACTTCATAAAACAAACTGGATGATTTTAGCTTCCCCGTCGCTAACTTCCCATATCTATATATCAATAGTCCATCATTTGCTATGCAAGGACTTGCTCTTGTATGATCAGGTTTTTTTTAATCGAGGTAGGGTACATACAAACAAATTGTTGTTGCAGGGGTTTCAGCAATCCAGTTTAGAGGCAGTATTTTTCAAATTCTATGGTCGTTATAACGATTTAGTTTGCCAGTATGACCTGACATTGGGTCAAATGCTGTCTGATGTGTTTCATAGTAATTGTTAAGCCATTTTTCATACACTACTTTGACTACGTACTGTTCTGTTGACCTGAATAACACAGTGGAATGACGGTGGGTGTGACCATTCGACAGGGGATGCTTACTCCTCCTACAGCACTGCCCGCCGCCTACCAAACGTTCCTCCGAACTAATTACCTTAGCCTCAACTCTTGAGTTTTTCCTCAAATATTATAACTTCACCCTCAGGTCACCGTCACCACATAAATTTTGAGGTTTTCCTCAAGTGATAATCTATGAGGAATCCTCAAATATTTAAGGATAGCTATTATAGCAACCTTAAGATTTACTCAAGTAATTCAATATGGCAGGGCAGACGCACGCAGACGACAGTAGCGTTTCAAACAGATATCGCACATCGACCGATCGAAAAAGTGGTTGATTCGGGCACACGCCTGAACCCCATAGAGGGCCTATACGGACGATGAACTTTTCGAGAGAGTACGAGATTATCGTCAGCATCATAGTGTATTTGCTGGACTGATAGGTGGGGCTTTGAGTAAACAGTACAAAAAACAATGCCTTACCCCACTCTTGCAGCTTGTCTTGGTATGTTCTCAGATCTTCGCGACAGGCGCACTACCACAAACTTATCGGTGATTCTTGAATGTGGTCGGAGTGCCACCGTCGGTAGATGTTGCAGATCGGTTCTACAGATGCTATCCATTCAGTGTTCGACAACAATTTATCTATTTTTCCCAGAGAAGACCAAGCAGAAAAACTAACACAAAGAGTACATCAAAATAGACTGGTATGTTTGTTTAGTTCGTTTTGTATTTTGTTTCCTTCAACTTTCTCTTTCAAATTCAGGAAAAGATAACTCGTTGCTATGGAGTCGAACGTAGATTATTCGATCCTTATAGGACTAGTTAGTAAGGGATGCAAATTCTATATAGGCTATTCAGCATTTTAATTTTCATTTTTAATATTTTAAACGTTTTATTATCATCTTCAATTCAACCCAATCTCTCTCTTCTCTCTCTCTCTCTCTCTCTCTCTCTCTCTCTCTCTCTCTCTCTCTCCTCCTCTCTCCTCTTCTCCTCTCTCACGCAGAATTTTATTCTATATTTCTTGTTTTTCTCTCCCTCTACATACAATTTGTTAATTTTTCCAACTTTTAAAAAAGTATTGCATATAATATCTACACAGGCATCCCAAAACACACTAGGCTGTGTTAGATGCAACGTTTATAAGAATCATTGCTCCATTCGTGAAAATGAACCAGTTTTCGTAATGGAATATAGGCGGTTTCTCATTTCTTTGAATGTACAGTGTCCCAGTGATTCATTATTTTGTCTTTTTTATGATTATTATGAAAATTTAATTAACCTTCCAAATGCACATATTATTAATTAGTACAATTAACCCCCTAACACAACCCCCCCCCCCCCACACACACACACACACACCTTAAAATAAAATCTACGAATTCCTTTTACTTTCAAAGCTTTTAAAGTCTTAACATTTAGAATTCAATATATACCTGTTATCGGCCCAATGCAAAAATGCAAGTCCCTTTGAGAAGTTAGTTTTTATTTTTATCTTAAAATTGAAATATTGAATAGATGGTTTGTGATGCCAACTTCAAGTACGAGTCGTGTCTCGCCAGCTGGCCCGGCAGTTTCACCGAAGCACGTAGGATTTGGCGTGAACTCTTCTCTTGTCAGCAGTTTTGAAAGAGGTATCATTCAATGGTGATAGTAAAATTAGATAGATCCAGTATAAGATATAATGTTGGAAGTTATTCTATTGTATTCATGCAATATGAACACTTGACGTGTACTTTAGGTGAACACCAATGGAATTTTTGTTGGGCGACTCAGGATAGCCCTGCCAGACGTTTTTAATGACGGCCATACTTTGGAACCACAAGACAAACACCCCACCCAAAGATTCAATGCGTCCCTGTAGCCGAACGAGGTATTGATCGAACAAAAGTTTTGGTATTCTGAAAACGGAGGTTTTCTGTTCCTATTCAGAGGAAACTCTGAAGGCAAGGAAGCTTGCACAATTTATATAAAATTACACCGAGCTTTAAACATAATAACGTAGTTAATTTGTAAAAAAAAAAAACAAAAAAAAAAAAAAAAATGTGTTATACAACCAATTTTTTTTTCAATTTCTGCTATTTTCATTTATTTTGGCAAAAATAAAGCTAAACGGAATTCAATTCTGAAAAACGCAAATGTACTAGTATATCTGCATGCCTGCAAAGGAAATGACGTAATGTACCAAAACTTTCTTATTTTAATTGAATATATCTTACAAGTAAACAACTTGCTAATTTATTAGAATTAAACATTCTTTTTGTAGATTGGTCGAAGTATAAACTTTGGAATATTTTATGTCACAAGTTTAAGTAAAAATCTGATGAGCGCTCAAATTAATATAATCTCAAATAATTCGAAGGAATCTTTAATTTCTTTAAAAGATATCTTTAATTCTTTTAAAGATATCACTTAAATTAATTTATGCTCTCTTCAGTTGAATTAATGCGTGCTTTAAACCTCATTAGAAGAGAGCGTTAATTCAATTATAGCGCTCCTATTCAGTGCAAACGAATTTTAAAACTACTCAATAAAATTGATGCGCCACAATATAATTCTGATTCAAGATTGAAGTTTATGTTAATTTCGCGCCTTCATGAAAATGGCTTCGCATTTTTTTCACTGTGTGAATTATTTGATGGTTCCATCAATATTTCTCAGAACGACTCCGGAACAGGCGTGCGCATACGTCGTGGCTTGCGTCATCCTTCCACACCTTAGTATTCAGATGGTGATGTGTGGACAGGACAAACCAGCCAATGGACATCGCAACGTTGACCCTACGGGCTCACCAGGTCGCTTTATTCATCAGAGGAAGTCGTATGCGCGATTATATCGCACAGACATACTTCGGTAGACTGGTACGTATTCCCCTGTGTTACATTTAAAAATCATCTATTGTACCGTATTCAAATTGATTATACAGATTTAACCCCCTCGCCGCAAAGCGCAGTACATGTATACATGTATATGCATAGTATCTCCAGAATGGCGAATGATAAACATGCCAACTCTAAACAAGACAGTTAGTTGCACAGACATAATATTTGGGTAATTTTAGGTGCTTTGGCAAATTCGGATATTTATATTTACCACTGTAGCAAGGTTCGCAACGTGTCTTTAAGGGGGAATGATCCATCGTCATAATGGCTGACTTCCGTTTGAAACAATGGATGAACATATTTCATTATCAGGCGTCATAGTGTCAATTCATTTCAAATTTAAATGCCTAATGTAGCCGGACAAAATTGAGTGCATATGATTTTTTTAGTTTTCAAAATATTTTTTTAAAATATCCTCTACTTTTCATCCACGTTCAAATTTCTTATGTGGTGTTAGCATTCCACCTTAATGCAGATTTTAAAAAAAACAACAATGACCAGTATCTTATTTCATTTCAGGTGAATTTCTGACTGGTCACTCTGAGAAACTGGTGACGAAAACTTGGGAATGGATCGAAAAATAAATAAGATTATTTAACTGCTAGACGGTACTTTCTGTCTTTTTATAATTACATTATACAATCAATTTACAGTACATTTATCAACCATCTTTCCAAATCGAGGGTTTGAGAATCCGCACACACTTGCGAGTAGATGTAACGGATAAAGAAGAAACCCTTGATGCGAAGAAAATAACATTTTGTTCTTAAATGATCATTAACAAAATGGGGTCCAGCAACACATTACTGCGATTAATTCAGCATTCAG
>CAJDSM010077720.1:0-17953 GCA_903981925.1 Ostrea lurida
GGCAAAATTTTTGAGAGGGTTAAAGCCGGGCCTGTATTCTGACCTAAATTGAGCCCCTTCCGGTCAAAAATCACTGATCGGGGAAATCAAAATAATCTTATCAGAATGCCTTCCATCCGGTACAGTTTTTACCTGTTTGGCTTCAGTCTATTTAGTTGACATTTCATCTACTCTGACCCAAAACACCAGCTTCGGAAAACCCCCGAAAACCGGCCCAACAGAATTTCATTGAAACCAATTGGTTTAGTTATGAGACAACCATGCAGATGTGCACTATGTGCCAGAAATCCCATGATCTACCTTTTTCAATTTCGGGGAATTTGCCTTTTGAACTTAGGAATTTTGGCGCCACATTTAATATACTTTGAAACATTCTGTCAGCGCAACTCCTCTGAAACCGTCAACAGATTAATCCGCCACCCACACCCCTCCCTCGTCCACCCCACCTCCAACCCGCACCACATCAACCTCGTGTAGCATCCGCATCATCACCACCCAGGACAACCTTCCTGATCTCCCCAACCCCTCCTTTTTTCCGAAGAAATACCCACTGCCCTTTTTTCTGGCCCGAAGTTAGAAAATCTCCCACCACCATCTCTCCCCACACCCCACTATACACATTGACACAGATTGCCCTCAGCGCGACTCCCTGAACCCTCAACAGATATCGTGAAACTTGGGTAAGTGATAACACATACGGTGTAGATGTGGGCATTATACAAGGAAATTTCCCGCACTTCATTTTTTTTCGAAGAATATGCCCCTTTTGAGTTAAACATCTGGCCACACTTAAATAATATGAAACAGTTTTGTTCAGGCGACTCTCTGAAACGCTTCAACAGATTATCGTAACTCTTGTTCAGTTTGCCCGATGAGACATACTATGGAGATGCGCAATATAACGAATTTTCCGATTAATTTTTTTTTCCCAGAACAGCCCCTCCTCGCACTTAAACTTTGGGCCACATTTATATAACATTGAAACTGTTAAAGTTCCCAATATCTTGATTAACTATGAGCTGCACTGTACAGTACTCAGAGAGTTTGGCTCCCTCTGGGGAAATGCTTTCGAGTAGAAGCTTCCAATCACCAATTAGAATCCTCAGCACAAGGGTCAATCATGAAAATGAAGAGAGGCCCTGTCAGAGGTTATGGACTGTATAACAAAACTAATTTTGGGTCATGGAGAAGAGAATTCGTCTGAACGTACATACAGATACAACAGTTTTATCATGAAACTATATGTTAGGTGACATGGACAGCACTTATGGCAGGATTATAAATATTCTGCAGTTGCAGTTTAAAACACAAACAGCAACGCAAGCCGTAAGCATCCATCATCCAGCACCTTGAAAATCAATAATTCGATTAATTTTTCGGATGTTTAATGTTTTCATAGAAAAATAAATCAGCAGGAAGCTACCTGATTCTTCTATTTCCCTCTCAAGCATACGGAAAACTAACTTCTTTGATTACTTTAGAATTTGTATGGGCAGTACCGATCCACCCTCTAGATAATAGGGTTGTTATCAACATAATGAGATAGAATTGTATTGCACTACTATTCTGATATCTTATATATGTAGGGTTGACAAACTTAAATGACATAGAAATTAGAATAAACCACAGAATAGATATACTGGGTATTGGGTTCAATGATGCCTCACCTGCGGCATATCTCTGGATTATTTAAGAACTCGCTCGGCGCACCACAAATCGTCGCCCCTGCGCCCTCCAATTACCATCGGGAATTGTTTTCCACATCGCAAGTGCTCTCTGCACCTAATCCTCCAAGTTGTGTTACACAAAAAACGATGATTCATTGGGACATAATTGGATGGACTATGCGGGCCAATTAAAATTACCTTGGGGGATGCAGTTTTCAGGGATACCTGGCCCCAGCATTATTACCTAGAAAATCTAATTATGAAGGGTTAATAATTCCACTCTGTGAAATGATCACAAGAATTAGTAATAATATCCATTAATGATCGATTAATTTTAATATGGTATAACACATATATCCATTTTGAAAGCTAATGGTGATTTTATCAAATGTTGTAAAATGGCAAGATACTAACATACATGTCCGATTTCTTCATCAACTTTTGTCACAATGCATGTCAACTGTATTTGTTTCACACAGCAAATAAATTTGACTTGTGAAGAACCAAATTCTCAAGTTAAAAATACTGCATATACCTTTTCTTAAGTTAAAATTATCTTTTACTTTAATCGTTTTTTTATGTAATCTGCAGGCAGACCTAGTATAATATTTTGGTTCTTTCGCAAAAAACTGTAGTTGTTACTTTTCTGCTTTTGTGACATATTAGTCCATTTATGAAAAAACATTTACTAATCCCCTTGTATAATACACACAGGAGCCAGTCTAAACCTCTTGATTTGCAACCCAATGACCGGTGGTGAGTGAGTTAGTCATTTGAATGTTGTTATGCTGTTTTGTAGCTGACAATGAGAGGGAGTTTGTGGTAATCGAATCCTGCACAGAATCCTTTTTAAAGAAGGTTCTAGGGGCACTAGAGATATTGGAAAGTGATGTCTAATGGTATTGGGAGATGTGATGTATTTTGATTTTTAGCGTTGAAAAGATAATCCAAGATAAATTAATTAATAGAACAAAATGGGTTTTTTATGCTTTGTTTTCGAGCTACAGTGTTTTAAACATGCCCTTTTTGCACTTAAAATTACTCAAGATTTATTCATCTTAAACTCGATTCGTCTTGTTGAGAATGTAATATTTCATATTAAGCAATCACAGAATACAAAATCACAATACATATACTATGTACAATATACTTAACAATAGTAATGTACTTCTTCAACATTATATTAAGCTATATTATAAAAAAAAAAGATTTTACAAACTTTTAGTAATGGTGATAATATAAACTAATGACTTCTGCACTCCTGATTATAATACGGAAAAAACTCATGACTACCTAATTTCAGAGGTCTATATAAACATACATTTTTAAGGAAATGTTTGAAGGTACAATTTTCTTAAATCATCCTCCTTACACGCATCTTTGGCAAGTGGTCCTCTGTCTCAAACATATTAAAAATGGAAACACTCTTAAAAAGAATCAGATGTTCAATTTACCGCAGTATTTAAAAGTTGTGTAAAAAACATATTTGCCAAGGGAATTACGGGTGGAGATTTAATCGGCGAGACAGCATTTCGAGTTAAATTGAGATTATGCACCACTTTTTAAAGTGCATGTATTTTTCTTGTTTGGAATAACCCATTTTACCTCAACTAATAATTTATTAAAATAACAACAATAATTTGCAACTAGTCCGCATGATGTTTAGTCCCTCGAGATTATCTGTATCACATGTAATGTTTAATAAATCTTCTGTACAATTAATTGAAGATACTGAAATCAAGGTTGTATAAAAATAGACCCGGTTATAATGTTTGGATGAAAATAGTAGAGATCTTTGTAACCACATCAATGCTTTTGGGGTGATTAATCTCTTAATTCCCCAATCGCGCCTTACAAAATATAGTCCCTGACTAAGTGAAACCTTTCTAACAATCTGACATTGTCACAAAATTTTCAACTGGACAGGTTTCAATTGTAATGTGTAATATGTTTGACGCTATTGAGATGTGGGAGTCAAGTAATTGAACAGTAAATCCTCTGGTTTGAGAGATATGCAGTCCGGGTGCGTCTTACGTTTGGTTCTCAACAAATTGCCAGCCTACGCTATTTCACAAGATCCTATAAAATTCCTTTTTATTATTATTTGAATAAAATCCAACGATTCATTTGTGTTTTTCTTTTTCATTTGCATGGACCAGATTCGATTGGCTGGTCAATCTTGGAATAATCTTTTGTGTTGAGAATGATCATATTTTCACTCTGGACCATCATTACATGCAAGTTCGAAACAATCCGTGCTAGAATCACAAAGAACATATAATCACAAGAATTGCCAGGTTTCCCTAATTCGTGTGATTAAGCTGTGAGGGTATTGTTGATTTTACGAAATTATATTCCCTAGTATATTCTGAGTTGAAAATAGATTCTGGTTCGCATCTGCATTAGGCGTTTGACTCGCGATACGGCTGAATCGCATAAAACCGGATTATTTTTTCAGACAGATATGTTTAAATTATTGTCGGTATGAAAAATAATGTTTATGACTAGTAACGATCTGAACATGTTAAAAATGCAACCACTGGAAAATAAATCTCATTATAAAGGTTAATACTCACATCAGTTGGGAGTTTATACATATCCGTCAACAGTCCCCATATGTTGTGGGATATAGATTACCTTGGTCTTTTCGACTTAATCAGTCAAATGTTGGCAGTCAGTTTCGATACATATGCGTTTCTGCTGATATTTTGGTTAATTGAATAGTAAGTGCCGCCCTCTTTTGTATTACGTTGGATAGCGGTCCTTGGATGGACCGTTTTGTGGATAAAACACAACATAAAAAAAAGTCGAATATAAACTTAAAGTGTGAGGACGGCTCTTTTGCACACTATTTCAGGCCTAGCCAGGACGTTTCTCTGAGAAACAAAAGTAAAGAAATTTGTTTAAAACAAATGCGCCCCATGTTCCTAGAATAGGTCGAGATCACCTTAAACTCCGGAGCGATAATTAAAGAAGAAAAGACGGCCCACAGGGCCACATCGTCTTCACCTGAGCACAGCTGCTTAACTCCAGAAGGTTCAGGAGTTTGGGCCATTTAGCAATAACCGGCAGGGGCCGGGTAGCTGGAAATCTAGGACCCCTCATGTGGGGCTGGAAGGCACCTTCGATCCCTGAACCACACCTTTCAAATTTGTACTCTCACTATGCGCTATGATGCTTCTCAGGATTAAAACACTCCACTCTTCGGCGTGGGTTATCTATGGAAAAGATTTTTGAAAAGAGAATTCTTCTTTATCACTATCTTGCAAAGTGAAACGGTTTTTGAAATATTTATCCTATTCGGGGCCCTCATCATACCCCGAGCGGTCATGATTTTAAACAAACTTTGAATCTCCACTATATCAGGAAGATCTTCATATAAATTATCAAAGGCTTTCCTGGCCCAGTGCGTTCTTGAGAAGAAGATAATGTTTGGATGGTAAAACACACGCCCAATAAAATTATAAGAGTCCGGGGGACATTATAGTTGCAAATTACCTTCAGTTCCGGTCTATTCCCGTCAATTCTAAGATCATATCACCGGTCAATTTGGCCGTCGGAGGGTCATTCTAAGGTTTCCGTAATGCATTTTTCATCTTAAAAACTGAACCTATCGACGAAAGTATGGACACCCATTTCAAAACTCAAAATTCACTGGTACATCGAGAAGGTATTATATCTACCGGGAGAGTATAGCTCAGGGTCAATGTTTCCGAATAGATGGTCATAAGATCGAAATGAATTTTGTGAGACCGCAGGCTACAGCCCACTACGTTGAATTCCTCTCATTTGAAAAACAAATTCAGAAATTTTTTTGTTCGCGTCTATTCTGCAACGGTTGGTTTCAACAACATCTTACTTATCAACTCCACAATTTGGTAATATTTTAGGAGTCCTTCGGTATATTGACACGTGGAATTAATGCACAGTGTCTACGTGGGTCGAAGGTATTGGTGCCCTATGCGTCCCAATGTTCAAATGATTTTTTTGACCACGAGAGTTAGCCCTGACTTGTAAATCTTAGAAATAAAATCAGAAATTTCTTCGCTTTTCTTCGTTCATTATGTTTCTGCAACGGTTTGCAACACATTCCCTTATTATATTTTTGGTATATGGATATCGTCACGGGAACATTTCAGGTCAGTTCGTAAGATTGGTATTGTGTCCGATTGATTTATTTGACAGAGTCGGGAGGCTCCCTCTTTGAATCTTTAGACATAACAGGCCTCCAGAACTTTCCTTCAAATCGAATGTCCGGAGTTCCATTATCTCTGCAACGGTTGCATCACATTCTAAATTGCGCCACATACATTGTCGTGTCTATGGATATAGGGTTCCAGGCAGATATATGGAGTCAAGCTGACGTAAAGAGTCACTGGTCCGATGATTTTTTCGGACAGAGTTAGCTCCTCTTCGTACACATTCAGCCAAATAAATTTCAGTAAATTTGGGTTTGTTTCTGCGCTATACCCAGGATACAGCTTCTCGCCAACCGGATGCGGACTACAACATTTTCAAACTCCAAATTAGAGCTATTAGTACAAAATTCGGGGGATATAATCTCAACCGGGACATAATGCAGGATCAGAACGTATCGAAGAAGTGGATCATCGGAAATCGCAGACTGGATTTTGCCACAAGATGAATTTTAGCCTCTTGAACGGTTAGAAAAAATCAGAAAAATTTTTTCGTTGGCAACGGGGTTCATTCTAGTTTCTCCGTTGCAAGACGTGTTGCAATACACATTCACTTAAAGACAATTTTGTATAAGGCTGGATAAGATCACGGGAAACCTATTTTGTGCAGGCCTCAGAGAGTTTCCGTAAGAAATGAATCATGGTCGATGATTTTTGACACGAGTTTAGCCCTCTTTGAACTTAAGAAAAAAAATCAAGACAGGTTATCTCGGGGTTTCTCGAGTACTCATTATCTCTGCATTCGGTTGCACCGGACTTATTCTATACATTTGTTCACAAATTTTTGGGTAATAAATCGATATAATCACGGGAATTGCCAGGTCAAGTCGAAATAGGAATGGTCATGGTCCGATGATAATTTATAGACGGAGAGTTGGGCAACCTCACTGTGAACCATTCCATTCGATAAAATAATCATTGAAATTTTTTTTCGTTTGGCCCCGGGCTATGCATTATCTCTCATGCCAACGGTTGCACACAATAGGTTTCAACTCAAAATCGTTGGTATTCCGGTGGGAAAATGATTATGATTTCCACTATGGGAATTTAAGTGCAGGTCTAAGTGTAGAAGATCGTCTTATGTTCGGTCCGATGCATATGGTTTTGAACGAGGCTCCCTAGCCCTCCTTGGAATACAGTTAGAACAAATCCAGAAATTAATTCGGTTTCACGTCTTTATCTATCCTCTGCAAACTGTTGTTTGCACAACACATATCACTCTAAAATCCTTAGGTTTAATATATTGAGATTTATATTACCCACGGGAATATGGCAGGGTCAAGTTCGAAGATGGTCATGGTCCCGATGATTTTTGGACAGAGTTGGCTTCTTCTTGAGAGACGTTAGAAAAGGGAGAGAAAGACGCTCAACATGAAATTTTGGTTTTTTCGTTTTTTTCCGGATAAAGCATCCATAATAACGGTCCATGAGATACGTGTCATAAGCCTGGTACTAAACAGTTCAAAATTCCCATTAAATTATAGTGTATAGCCAGGGTGGAGTAATATAGAACCTGGAAAATCCGGAAGATATTGCAAAGCGTCTTATAGCTTTAGTCGGAAGACTGGTTCTTGAGCGAGATCCGATTTGATTTATACATGACAGAAGTTTTGGAATCGCCCTACCTTGACTATGAAAAGAGGAACTGCAGAAATTGTATAAAAGGTTGTACGTTTACCCCCTTTTGATGCATATTCTGCTTGCAACGTGTTTTTGAGAAATCAGCTATCAGTCGACTCAAAATTATTGTTGTAGCTATAGAATATGGCACAGGTGTCTCGGTGCAATCAGCCCTTTGATCGCATTTACTCTTTTCATTACTTCACTGTAGGCGTTGTTTTGGGCATTCGTGTTTTACGAGACGAAAACACTCGCTAGTTTAAGAGGGTATGGCCCTATTGGACTTTTATAACAATAATATGTAAAGCCTCTTGGGGAAATCCCCCGATTGAGGGCACCCGATAGTACTCCCACGCAATGGCTGTGAGTACAATCGATTTGAGTAACAAGACTTAGATATTTTCCGTCACTCATACTCAGCGAAGCTTCCATATTTAATTGCGAGCTTAATTGCCAATGCACAGGTGTACGATCTCTCCATTTGATTGGATTAAAGATTTTTATTCAAAAGAATTTTCCCTATATAATCATGTACCAAACTTTGATCCCTATTTGGGCCCATCCGTACCCGGGGGTTCATGCATTCCTGAACAAACTTAAATCCTTCTATATCAGGAACCGGGCTAACAATATACAAATGTTTCATGCTTTAACCTGGGTTTCCATGTGATATCTTGAAGAAGAAGATTTTTAATAGATTATAATTCTCCTATAAATATTATCATATGCTGGGTGATTCAAATCTAGTTGACTCTTCCCTATTGTGGCCCATCGTACCCCGGGGTCACTGTTTTGAACGAAACCGGTTACAGTACCCCCTCCAACCATTTTTCACCATTTAAGGACTTCCCTTTCCTCCAGCACCCATAAGGCCAATTTCAAAAACCCAAAACAAATTGAATCTCCTCTATCATCAGTGCAATTCCTATATAGGAGGGATCTTCCAGAACTTAATTTCCTGGCCCAGTCGCCGTTCTTTTGAAAGAGGATGTGTTTCCTATATGAAAGTCATGGTGGTAGAGAGAACTTGTTCCAACGCTTATTGGTTGGTCCCAAATCGTATTTACACAGGGACCGGGGGTCATGATTTTGAAACAACTTGAATCTCCACTATATCAGGGAAGGGCTTCGATACTACCCACATTTACATCGCAGTTATCGTGGGCGCCATAGTAGGTTCTTGAGAAAAGATAGCAAATTTTTAAAGATTTTTCCTATAATAATGCATCAGTAAAACTTTGATCCCATATTGAGGATTTCCCCATCGATTACCACACCGAGAGAGGTCAAATGATTCTAACAAACTTGAATCCACATGGATATGTGAGGAACTTCCATATTTTTAAATTAAATTCTCTTACTTCATAGAATTCCTGGCCCCCACCTTTGGTTCTTGAGAAGAAGATTGGGTTAAGATGACCCACGCATAACATAAAACAATTTTTGCCATTTTATACTTGCACATTATCATCTTCCACCTAATGGGTGAGAGTTGCGCCCCTCGGTGGCAATTCTCAATATTTGGGGATTACAAAAGGTTGAGAATCCCCTATCTCACAAGGGATGTTATGTTGTTACCTCCACAAGTATTGGTTAGAAATCTTATGGCGCTACAGCTGTTCTTGAGAAAGTTGACCCATGTGAAAAGTTTAACGACGACACAACGACGACGACAGACAACGTTGACGAAGATATTGTTTGAAATCAGGAAAAAGCTCACTGGGAATGTTCGAGCCTTCGCATCAGGTTGCGTCTAAAAAAGTAAGGAATTCCGATGAAATAAATTATCATCGATAACATGTTTGAAATAACATTTAATGGAACAATACCGTTGCATACTTTTACGCCCTTCTGTTCGCCACTCTGTGTAAAGAGTTGATTGCAACCATTGTTTTTAAATACTTGTGGGGACTCCAAGCATTATTATCGCGGGTATGTTTGCTAGTTAGATAGAACACGGTTGTTCAATAATATGTGATAACTGTCTGCGAAATATTAGAGTCGACTAAGGAATAACCATCAGAAATATACAATGAGTTGGTGGTAGAAAGAAGACATTAGTAGATTTTCGCTTCCTCTATCATTTCCGGAAGAATAAATTGTGTACATGTGACCACCTGAAACTCGAAAAATCATACATTTACCATAATAATTTGACGAATTGAAGGGAGACCAGTACCAAATCAGTACGCTCGACTACTTTGTCGTCCAACAGCACACGCTTCTGGTGTCAGGATCATAAACTTAAAATTAGTAACTTGACTGTTACCAAACGATACACCCTTAATCACTTTAAGGGTATCATCCTGGATTCCAATTACGGTCTTTTTTTCAGTAAGTGCTCGTCCTTTGTAGGGTAAAAGTCCAGGTTATTATGTTTAAGCTGGGGCGAGTCCCGGAATATCCATACTCTGTTGCGCCCTTGTTTTCTTTTTATATGTTCTGAAACATACAGAAGGGGTCTACCATATCAACATTCTAAAAATCATTCCCGATTTTAATAATCACTGACCAAAAATGTGTCAAAGCAGAAAAAATGCTGGGTTTGCTGTAAATATGTTGGTTTCCATTTTTGTTGAATAGAAAGTACAGGAATAAAATATTCCTCCATTCATTAATTCTATGGCCTATCATCAATTAGCGTACAGTGAGAACTGATCGAGCTCCCTTGATTGCCTGTTAGGTAAAGAGTTCATGAAAATTTTCCGCATCTATTACAATATACAACTGATGCCATATTCTAAGTTGCTAAGGGACAGAGGCAAGTATCGGTGTTGTGATTCAGGCTGGTACTGAGAGGGATCGGAGTGCCAATCTTCACAATGTATGGGACCACACCCGCTGATGTATGAATATTCAAAGGCATAGGCTGCAATAATTTAAAATTGCTGAGTACAAGTGTTACGATTCATATATATCCTTGCACTTAATAATAAATTTCCGACTACGCTCTTGAATGCACGGAGTTTGGTGACAGCTTTCCTGTACAATCAATTGGATGTTGAAAAGTGTGACCATAATCATGCTTCAGGCGGGTGTTAGTCCATACACCGGAGCTGGAAGAGAAAATCGCTCCAACTACCCACACACACTATGCCTGCAATCTCGAAACACAGTATTTACGAAAGGAGGAACGAACCACTCGCTGTCCGCTTGTTCGAGACTATAAAATAGTAAAACAACCACACAATGACTGCATGTGTGCAAAAGTGGCTTTGTCTGGAGAGGCTACGCAGTATGGAAAAAAGCGGGATTAATATTCCTGAGTCGAAATAGAGAAACATTACTGTAACAAATACACCATGGAAACTGTATCTGGAAACTGACACGCACACCCCGCACTCCTTCCTACCAAGATTCCTGAAACTACCTTCGTTGCCACCAGGTGAACACACCACACACGGAAGTTTCTCTTCAAACTAATCGTCGGAAAGTGTCAAAAGCGTATTCAACTACCTAACCTAGATTTGGACTTCAGAAACAGTTCTGGTGGTGGCAGAGGAACGGGGTGGGGTCGCACAATGACTGGTGAGGTATTCATGTAAGTTAAAATTTACCACCATAATATAATAAAAATTTGAGGTGATAAAAATAATGAATTTTAAAAAAATACTTTTTTGCTTACAAAACTACGGGCCAGTTTATCTAATAGTTTGACACCATATTCAATAGCTGAGGCAGTCGAATCGCTTTGATTATAAAGGAGACATTTCAAGTTAGTACTGTCATTATAAATTCAAGACCCACATTTATTGGGCTAAACCGATGGGGCCACAATTAGGGAAATCAAAAATTCTTTGTTAGCATTATGGAATATATAGGGATAAATGCTCTTCTTACAACCCCTTCTTAATCTCTCAAAGACAACCCTTATTGAGCAGAGAAAACCTAAGGGAGAATATATTGTGCATAAGCTTCTGAATATTAGAGGCCCACACATCTTCAAAGTTGGTTGCAAGCACTCATGACGCCCCTCCCGGGGGGATAATAAGCGTATGTGCAGGGCCACAATTCAGGGGGATTTCAGAAAGATATATAAAGTGGCTATTACCCCTCCATTACTAACTCCTAGAATAGGGCCGAGTGAATAAATGTCTAACATTGTATTTAAAAATCCTTAATTTTCCAAGATATTACCTGTTTAAATCTCACAAGGGCACCTTATACACTATTAAGTTAATGGAGAGATGATTATATGGAAGTCCTTTCTCCTGCGACAAAGAGGAAGAGGGTTCCTACAGGGTTGTGTTCAAATATTGGACCAGGGTGATCCCTACACTCTCTGGGGGTTAACGATGGGGCCGACATAGGGACAAGAAGGTTTAAGTGCACTACTTGAATTTAGAAATTACGGGCACGTACACAATTCTTTAAATGAGGTCCTTTCTTTGCCCCCACCGATACATCATTTCTTAGCCACCAATAACAGTAAGAAGGTTTGATAGGAATCTACATTTACCAACTCACAAATCAATTCAGAGACTCCGTAGACGGTTCCCGTCAATAAATAACCGACATTTTAAAGAGTTTATCGCCAGTAATAATCAATGAGAAAGCTTTACTAGGATAGTAAACTTAGATGAAGAATCTATCATAAGATTTCTAGATTTTCACAACAATGAACCAATCACTGATTTCAATATTTAAGACCCGCTAACAGATGGGAAGCATGGGGGCCCAAAATAGGCGAGACTTCCAATCATGAAGACTTAAGTTATTTTTAATTTTTAGAATATTATACTATCTGTTGTACATGCTATATGTCTCTGATAATTGCAGTGTAGGAATAAAAAAAGGCCCCTAATAAGGATATTTCTTTTTTCCGCAAATAAAAAAATTGTAACCCGCTTCGATGTTGCTCTCCGAGTAAGTTAGGAAATATGGACAATTCCACCCCCCAAAAGCTGAATTTACATCATTGTTATCCTTACATCAGCTCTGGAACCAGGGCAACTCTCACCAGGCAGTTCCGAATGCATTGCAGTCTACTGGAGCATTTCACTTTTCATATTTGATAACCATAGATTTCTTACAACTAATGTACTGAATCTAATTATTCGTTCGTATCATCCCAAATATACAATCTAGACATTACAGATTCCTTTAAAATGATACTTCAGATTATAAAATATCACCAACCTCAGCTGCAACCTCCATAAAGAGGGGGAAGCGCACTTCTTACTGTTATTATGAGAGCACATATGATGACACGGAAGGGGGGTTCGGATACCCCAGGATTTTGAGAAGGGAGGGCGTAGGCCCAATGAAAAATTAATGCAATCAACACCGAGATATTCGCAAATGTCCGCCCGGCAGAATAAGTCGAGATGCCTATCTCTCTCAACGAGACCAACAACGGTAACACATTAGGAAATTTATTAGTGAAAATCCTGGATCTGTGCCAGGGAACCAGAGAGAAGATGATGGACACCGGGGACACCTATAAACACGCCGGGAAAATTTTATGATCCGGTAACCGATCTTGTCCTCGAATGCATGGTTGGAGGAGATTATAAAGTTTGGTTCCGAATGAATAATGGCCCTCGAGTACTGGTGGGGGCCCCAACTAGGATTCAAGTTAAAGTGAATTATAGGAAAATCTTCTCAAGAACACTGGGCACCAGTAAAATGGAACTTGAATATTCTATTATTACTCCAAACACGCCTCTTTCCTCCCTAGAAATAAAAATCACTGGATTCCGCCCTTTTTGGGGATGGTAGTAAATTTGTTTCTTCCCAAAATTTTCAGTGATTTATAACAGATCAAAGTATCCTCATCCCTTCTTGACTAGAGGGGGCAAGCCTTCGAGGTGGTGTCGTGATGTGGTGATATATCATGAAGTATCAAATATTTAGGAGGAAGAATGGCTCGCTATGATATATCAGATTGTGAGATCAATGCCCCCCAAATGCGACACACATTATGAAATTAGGAGAGGAATTTTAAAATCTTACTCAAAGAACTATGGGTCCCAAGAAAGTGATAATTTACAATAACCACCACAGGGTTAACTCAATATATATTCCTAATAAGTGGAAGATTCAATGTCAAATCATGCCCAGGAAGGTACGAATGAAGGGACATAGGACATGTTTAAATGTGATTATAAGGAAATCTTGTTTAAAAAATCTTTCTCTAGACAATGGGCCAGAAAAGTGAAATTAATCCGAAAGTGAGATTCAAGTTTGTAAAATCATGACCCCAAGGGGTACGATGGGGCCACACAAGTAGGGGATTACAAACAGTTTACATGTGAATATAATAAGGAGAAAATCTTTAAAAAACAATCATCAAACAACACTGGGCAGATAAGCTGAATTTAACATGAAGCTTCCATATATAGACACACACGACATTGTTCAAATCAATGACCCCGGGGTAATTCATGGGCCAAAGTAGGATCAAAGTACATATGATAATAGGGAAATCTTTACTTTCTCAAGAACTACAGGCCCAGGAAGATGAATCTATGGCAGCTTCCTGGAATTATAGAGGAGATTCAAGTTTGTTTTCAATCATGACCGCCCGGGGGTAACATTGGGTACAATAGGGATCAAAAGTTTTCACATATAATTATAGGGACATTTTGAACACTTGAACAATAAAAGCTGTAATTTATATGACAGTCCTGGATTATAGTGGAAGAATCCCAAGTTTGTTTCAATAGACCCCGGGGTGTAGGTGGGGCCACAAATAGGGAATCAATAGTTTACATATGATTATATAGGGAAAATACTAAAAAATCGTCTTCTCAAAAACTACTTGGCCAGGAAGATGAAAATTAATATGGAAGCTTCCTGATATAGAGGGATCATTTGTTTTTCAAATTTTGACCGCCTGGGTACGATGGGGCACAATAGGGAATCAAAAGTTTTAACCAGTGAATATAATAGGGATAACTCTTTTTTTAAATACCATCCAACAACCATTGCCAGATAATGCTGATTAATATGAAACTTCCCTGATATAGGGAGATTCAAGTTTGTTCAGAATACCTCGGGGGTAAAATGGTAGCCCTATAGGATAAACTTTTACATTTTGAATATATAGCTTTTCTGGGCCCAGTGGTTCCGAGAAGAGATTTAAATGAGATCACTCTATTTGTGCATTTTCGTGATTAATCTCCCTTTGATGAGGCCTGGTCCCTTCATTGAATGAACTTGAAGCCCCTTTACCAAGGATGATTGCCAAGTTGGTTGAATTTGCCAGCGTTTGAGAAGAGTCGAAAATGTGAAAAGTTAACGGACAGACAACGACGGACAAAAAGCGATCATACTTGACACCGGTTCAAGGTTTGAGACTCTCAAAAACAACAAACAAACAACACAAATGGGGGTCTGGGCACACACACACCATATACATCAGTTCAACATAACCATTGGTTATTGACATATACATGTTGCGATGCCGGGAAAACTCGGAACTGCTATATTTAATAGGATAGGATCCTCCATAGATTAGAAAGAATTTGATAGTTTTGGTGGTGGTTTGATAAGGGATAACAGACACATAAATTGATGAAGCCACCAACGCATACGAGGGGATAGAAAACACACGAGTTGATAATCAAATATAACAAACCATGGAGATTCCTTTTTATCACATTTTTATCCAGAATTTAAAGCTAAATGAATAAGGATTTCCAAACTACTGAGCCGAATTACCAAAGCATCATTAACAATTAGGAAACGCTACAAATATTTTGTATGAATTTAAAAAGACGCAATGTTTTAAATCAAAAGAGATTATCTAATGAGAGACAAAATACTTTCAACGGCAGCGTGAGTTGGTGCCTGGGATGATGGGTTGGCAAAGTTGAAAAATAATCCATTAAATAAAAAGGGTAAATACTGACAAACGATATTTATTTGTATGTGTCTAATCGATTTCTAACACCGGAGAGATTACAGAGTACGTGGTTCAGTTTCAGAGAAAGGGGGGGGGGGGGGGGGCGGGGGGGGGGGGGGGGTGGGGGGGGGGGGGGCGGGGGGGGGGGGGCGGGGGGGGGGGTGTACATTTTTCTGAACTTCAAGGTGATAGCATGCATATTTAAGAAAATAATAGGGGTCGGCTTTTCGATCTTTGAACTAATTTTTTCTTAACAATCATTATTAAATTATTGGTTTTCAAACAAATTTGAAGATTTATCACACATCCGGTTTCCCACTTCCTCATATTTTTATATAATATCGATTTATAATTGGATCGTCACGTCTTCGTCACGCGGCGTAGGAATACATACTGTGCGTGATATGAAAAAAATATCACACAAGTTGTATCAACTGGATAAAGGGGTAAATATGTGAAAAATACAAGTATTTCATTTCATTTATGGACAAAGCAGAATGATGGCATAATTTTCATCATTTACCGTTGCATAATTCATGCACATACAGTGCTTGCATCCCATTAAAAATAATAATTAATTTGCATAATAATTTGATCTTTATTCAAATAAATAAACAAGTCAGCAAATGAATGCAGTAGGGCCTCATACAGTGTAAAAGTTGGCTACAACAGTTTGAAGATGGAAATGATACAGTACTACAATTTAAAACAGACTGAAGTTAATAAAACAATGAATATGCCAATTCCAATACATAGTATATATACTCTATAATATTAAGCATTGTTACAAGTTTGTTCACTATTCATCAAAATATTGCACAAATCATTCCAACTAAGATAATAACAATATTATGTTGTAAAATGTGACATGGAAAAACATTTATTTCTATATTACAATGAAACTGCAGATCACAGCCATGGATATCTTAAAATGACCTCAAGACGACATGTTTACTATGTTTCATAATCGGCACAAGAAAGTGGTTTAAAGTTGCCTGCAGTCAGAAAAGTTGGATGATATAAGAAATGAACATCACCGTCTAAAATCTCGGTGATAACCTGCATATCACCCGAAAAAATATAAGATTTATTTCTTATCATTTAATTTTATATTACAACAACAAATCAATGTCCATTAGACTTTACTTGTTGTTCAGGTACGTGATCAAAGATCACCTCAATTCTTAAAAGGTGTTTTAACCAATGGAAATCGGCGCTAGGTGGTCACGTAAAATAAAATTAAATGATATGAGAATATTTTTTTTGGGTGATGCAGGTATCACCGAATTTTTGACCGTAAAACTCATCAATGCGCGAAGCGCACTGATGAAAAATTTTACCGTCTAAAATCTCAGTGATAACCTGCATATCACCCGAAAATATATAAGATTTATTTCTTATCATTTGATTTTATATTGCAACAACACAATAATCTTAATTAGACTTTACTTGTTGTTCAGGTACGTGATCGAAAAATCACCTCAATTCTTAAAAGGTGTTTTAACCAATGACAATCGGCGCTAGGTAATCACGTGAAATAAAATTAAATGATAAGCTTGTGATTGAACAAAATCCTGAATACAATACTTCTATACTATAACTTCATTGTAGACTTTTTTTTCCTTTTAACTTACAGTATCATTTCATAATTATGAAATTATTAAATATATCTTATCTCATGACTCCACTGAAATTAATATACACTGAAATCTATTTCACAGAACTTCAAAACATATTATATGACAGTTCAAATTTGCAAAATGATTTATCTAGATGAATAAAGGTAAGTATATGATGTAAACAATTTATCACATTAAAAAAATATCAAATAAAATCTCTATCACATACAACCATAAACAAAGTCAATGAGAAGACTTGGAGGATATACAAATAGCCTCTCTAAGCTACTGACTCTTGTTACACAAGTAGAAAAACTGCTGGAATATTCGTCTTCATCATCTGAAACTTGATTCAAAGAATGCAATATATTTTCTGTTTCCTATTTTAGTAAATAAACATAACAATGTCTATACAAACAAAGCTTCGCAATTAGATATCAACACATAATTGAATTTACCCTGAGACTAAGTGTGGGGTTTCTTTATACTTATCACTTCTTGTCCTATACTAGAAAGTTTTATAAATCTTGTCTTGGTGTACAGAGAAATGATTCAAGAATAAATCAACTCGAAATTATCGAAGCAATGGGAAACAGACTGTAGACATTAGGGGGTCTATAACACACCAAGTCCCATTACGGCCCGTACTAAAACATTAAAGTTCCGTTACTGTCCAGACTAGAACATTAAAGTCCGTTATTGTCCAGACTAAAACATAGAAGTCCCATTAATGTCCAGACTAAAACAAAAAAGTCCTCTATTGTCCAGGTCAAAACATTAAAGTCCCGTTATTGTCCAGACTAAAATATTACAGTCCCGTTATTGTCCAAACTAAAACATTATAGTCCCATTATTGTCCAGACTAAAACATAAAAGTCCTTTATTGTCCAGGTCAAAACCTTAAAGTCCCATTATTGTCCAGACTAAAATATTACAGTCCCGTTATTGTCCAAACTAAAACATAAAAGTCCCCTTATTGTCCAGACTAAAATATTACAGTCA